>JAVQJG010168026.1:0-17458 GCA_036024015.1 Craterocephalus amniculus
GATTGGGTCTCTACTTTTTGCAGATGACGTGTTTCTGTTGGCTTCATCGGGCCGTGATCTCCAGCTCTCGCTGGAGCGATTCTCAGCCAAGTGTGAAGCGGCCGGGATGAGAATCAGCACTCCCAAATCCGAGACCATGGTCCTCAGCCGGAAGAAGGTGGTTTGTCCTTTAAAGGTTGGCGGTGGGGACCTGCCCCAGGTGGTGGAGTTCAAGTATCTTTGAATTTGTTCAGGACTGAGGGAAGGATGGAGCGGAGGGATTATATCTCTCGGCTGGCCTGGGACCGCCTCAGGATCCCCCCGGATGAGTTGGCTGATGTGGCCGGGGAGAGGGAAAGTCTGGGCTTCCCTGCTTAGGGCTGGGATATACTTTCTGCTGGCGACGCGTCCGCGTACGCATCATGGCCACTGTGCGTCGCTGATGTCAGTTCGGCACGTTGTCCGCTCACGTTGACGTGAGGTAACGCGACGTGTGCGCGAGCTGCGATATTGACCTAAACGCTAGAAGTGCTCGTGCACCATTTTTGTCAATGGACCGCACGGGCCGCATTTACGTGCTCACCGGCCACATTTAACGCATCTAACGGCGGTGAGGCCTTTTCCCCTTTAGTTTCTACTGTAAAGTAAAATTATCAATCCTTTTACCTCAATTTCAAAGTCTAAATTCAACTCGTCAGGAGAAAAAACCCAGAAATACAACTGACCGGCAGCTTGTCACTTTCAGAGTACAAGTGCTGCATACTCCGCCTAGTGGTACCCTCCGGTATTGACCGTTTTGGCTGCGCTGTGCCTACATAGTTTACAGCAAGTATGTACACAGACCAGAAATAGTGCTTGTGGGCACGCTCGCGTGCACAGCAAGTATATCCCAGGCCTTAGACTGTTGCCCCCGCGACCCGACCCCAGATAAGCGGAAGAGGACGGTAATAAAATTTTTTGGGGGGGCTATATCTACCATTCATTACCATGTACAAGTTTAAATTAACATAGTACAGTTCTCTGCTTCCTGGCATCCATTAGGGGGCAGAAGACAAATTTCATGTTGGATTCTGCAGAGTTTTGAGCAAAGTTTTTACCATGAAGTGACGCAAAATGTTTCAGAAGCAGCCAAATGTATCAAATATGATACATGCACATTTACACTTTTATTGAATTGTCTAAATGCCCAAATTTCAGAGGAATAGTCAAGAATAGAACAAACACATGACTGATATAACTGAGAATATCCTGCCCAGCCCATATTTGAAATTGCCAGACTACATTTTGGGATAAAACATATCATTAAAAGTCTTTCTTTTGAGATTGTGAATACAATCAGTTAAAAACAAATGTTTAAGAACATTTTATCCACATTGTCACACCATAAACTTTTCATTCAACCGGGCAGCAGGTCATCTTACATAATGCTAGTCATATCTACTTCCAGGCTAAACACACAGACTGTAGATTACATCGATACGATGTACAATCTTTATTTTTCATAAAACACACGCCTTATCAAAACTTGAGACCAGACACTTATTCGAAGACGAAGAATCACTCTCAAATTATGGTTGCACCTTTTAGTTTTGACGGTTAGTTACAGTGTTAGCTTATTTTCTTAACACATCTCATTATGAGCAGGCTCAGATTACTAAGACATGTAAATGCAAGCATATGTTTAGAGGGAGGTTAAAAAGGACGTCACTGCCAATCCTGGAAAAATAAGCTTTCACTCTCACGCATATGAACAAAAGCAAGAGGTGTTTGGAAGGAAAGCTAACAAACAGGCTTCTCCTGTCTTAGCTGGTGAGGACTAGAAACACATAGATGGAAGACAAAGCAGCACCCTCTGCCCCTCTGCCATTGTGTTGGATCAGGAAGTGCCTGGTTGGTGTAAACAACTGCCTTGAATCAGCTTGTTTACTTCACAGAATTAACCTTGTCTTTATATGCTCTTTCCTGTGCTGTTTGTGTGTGTGTGGTGCAGTGTGAGTGAATTACAGAGCAATGAATGGTGGAACTGGTCTTTTCTTTTAACTATATATGGGAATAAGGTCATTCCGGGCTAAAAAGTACATAGCAAGTACTCCAAACGAAAGATGAAAAGGTTATTTTTGAAATAAAACAGAATCATAATAAAAACTTTGGCATACTGGCCATACAAAGAGGTGAATACGACTGAAAGCACTCAACAACTTCCGCCTCTTAATCCAGTTTTTTATGATTTCAAGGCAAACATTACAAGACTAACTCAACATAAGTTGTTTTGCTTCATGCCTCTTCTCTGAGCTCTATCCACCAAGTAAAAGCCTGTCCACTGTTAACTCTTGTCTTATTTCTCTTCACTTCTCCGATTTCTTTTCCATGTTTGGCTCAAAAACATCATCTTGGGTTTCTTTGCTGAACCAGTCATGGTGCATTTCCAGAACAGCCAGTATATTGATACCCAGTTGCTGGCATATGGTAAGGGGCCATAATGTAAAATGTAGCCGCCACTTGATGATCCAAGTGTGCTTTCTCAGCCCTGGACACTGTAGGGGAATGACAGCTGCAGGAAAGTACATAATGAATGCAGTATGTGCTTTAAGGTGGGGAATTTATGTAATAATGGTGTAAAAAATATATTTTTTTCAATCTACATGCAGTTACTCTCCAGAGCAATAGAGAAAATTACAGACAGGTTGGGTCTGCAGGAACAAAAAAGTGATGGGGGGACTAATGGAAGGACTCACATCGCAAGTTTAAACTGCATCTAAAATATAGGAAGATCAGATTAACATTTGTAAAATGAACAATTTAAACTGAGTGAATTTTTACATAAACGTTACTTTTTTAACTCTTTGAAAATGTATACCTTTTTTTTCTTTGTCTTTTAAACTTTTCAATCAGTTTTTTGTTGACACAGTTAGTAAAAGTGTTAATACAGTTCAAACTGTGCTGTAGGTTTATTTTGGTTTAATCAAAACAGCTCTTTTCAAATATTTCCGTTGAACAAAAAACCTTTGAATGTTTTTGAGATGTTGTAATGTTTTAGTGGTAATAACATCTGGTCGGGAATAGTACTTGTATGTCGAAATACATAAAAACAGGAGAGCTAAAATCCAGGTTTCATGTTTAGTTCAATCAAAGCTGCCAAATGCAATCTTAAATTCTCCATACATAGCAAGTCAGACTGAGTTCTGACATTTAGTGGGAGGTGAGTATGTCTAATGCAGAACATACAGATCAAGTTTATATATGAGGAATTTTGTAATGG
Organism: Craterocephalus amniculus; assembly: GCA_036024015.1. Taxonomy (NCBI): domain Eukaryota; kingdom Metazoa; phylum Chordata; class Actinopteri; order Atheriniformes; family Atherinidae; genus Craterocephalus; species Craterocephalus amniculus. The sequence goes on from JAVQJG010168026.1 coordinate 3,239, forward strand.
ACTGTATTAAAGGCCCTCTTAAAGTCGATGTACACCAAGCGTTAAGACTGCTTTTGTATTCATTGCAGATGTGTATAAAAATGGGAAGATGTTACAGTCCTCCTCTTCCTACTTTCAGTGAGTTTAAATTACACATAATAATTTTATTCTGAATGTTCAAGTTTCCTATTTCATTATTAGTTTGATTCTGACTGAAGACAGTTGCAAGAGAGTGTTAAAATTAGACTTCCACAAATGAGAGATTTGGAGTCATAGAGTGATTAAGCTAAAAGGCCAAAATACTTTTGAGCACAAAATAAATTCTTATTTTTAATGATCATTTGAAAACAAACTATGAGCATGCATAAAGCATGAGAGAAACATTCCACTGCAACTACATTAACACTAAATGATGGATGATTGACTATGAGCAATGGATCAAAATGACATTGTAGGAGCTGTACCATTGAATATTTTTGGAAGCCTTTGCTTTAATTGATCATAATATTTTGTTGAAAAAACTGGAATGCAATGGATTTGCTGAATCTGCTGTAAAGTTCATTATTCCGAACAGGAAACAAATAGTTTACTACATTGGCTGTTACTCAGCCTCAGCACCATAACTATATGGTGTGCCTCAAGGCAGCTGCCTTGGTCCACTTTTGTTATAGTAGTTATAGCAATGTTATATTAACAAATGATTTACCATTGATGATGAACAGGACTTTTTTATTCAATGTTTGCAGATGATAAAACACTATTCCTAGCGGGCAGTTCAGTCCATGAAGTAAAGGCAAACCTACAACAAGAATTTTCAAATGTAGTTAATAGGGTTGAAAGTAAAAAGCTTATTTTAAATGTTGAAAAAACTACAAGCATTGTATACTAATTATTCTATAAGAGCAAAAAGACTGAGAAGGTAAAGCTATTAGGGATTCTTATTCACTCTGAATTGTCCTGGCGCCTTCAAACAAATGGTAACTTCCCCAAAATGGGATACAACATTTTCCTTGCAGTTATCAAAAGATGCTTGAAATATTTGCCAAAACATATAATCCATACAAAGTTTAGTTCTGTCTCATTTGGATTAATGTTTAGTTGTTTAGCCAAATACTTAATTGAAAAAAAGAAATTACAGCTGTTGCAAAACAAAGCTGCACGAGTGACTCTAAAATATCCATACATATAAACAAATCTCTTGCCTTTAGGTCATAAACAGGTGTTGTTTAATTACAAATTGTCACTCTGCTAAGATGTACAACTAGTCTGAGCCAATGCAGTTATGTTCTGAGCCATGCACGCATTGAATTCCTTACAATAGAAAATACTGTTCATGGATTCAAAAACATCTCAAAGTGTACTATGACAAATGAATATTCTTAACTGTCTCTAATCTAAGTTACTGGTTTGTTTCATATACATTTTTAAATGGAAATGGGCTGACTTCTTGTTTGGTGAAGGAGTGTATGTAAGATATATGTGATGTGAAATGAACCGAGGAAGATTAGCTGATGCTAATAGGAATCTTGATAAACATAAACATAATAACGTCTCAAACGGCCCTTAATGGAACCGTATGGCAGTGCACAGTACTTGTATATTTAGACAAGAAATTACAACACAAGACTTGTCCTGATGCAGCTTTAATCACTCCTGCTAACACTGTTGAGTTCAGCTCATATAGAGAACACAACGCTTTCTTTGTGCCTTGCAAACTCAAAATATTCCAGACAAAGCTCAAATATTAATCCCTTCCAGTTTAGACATGTTCCCACATTTCACTATCAAACCAAGTTCAGTTATTTCATAAGAGTCACTCTGGGTAGTTTTCCTAATTTCTGTCAGGTAAAAGCAATTAGGAAGCAGCTCAGGTGGCATGCTCACTCATGACATGTATTTTTCCAAGAAATTAGTCACGAACCGATTGCACTTATGGCTTGCACAACAGCACACAGTCCAAGCAGGAGCAGCCAATGAGGAAGTGCAAGTGCAAATAACAGGATAACAGGCGTTATAAAGAAAATCTGGCAATGAAGCAACCCGCATGCCACCAGCATGTGGCATCTATTAGGCTGACCCATCAGCTGTGCGGCCATGTCTCTGAGGCCAGGGCTGTAAACGGTATATTTTCCATCTTGAAACACCAGGATCATGTATTGAGGCCCTGTTCAGATATTCAAGAACAGGGCCACCTCATGACAATGTCATCTCAGGGTGCTTCACAGACAAACATTAAAAGCCAATCTGATTGTCATACATTGATTCATTTGAGCCAATTCACGACAAATAGCCTATAAAAGGAAACCAACAGACTGCATTGAATCAAGTATTTGATCCAATCCCATCCTGAGCAAGCTAAAGGCAACAGTGGGAAGGAAAATTACCTTTAATCAGAAAGGAAAAACTTCCAGAACCCGACTCAGGGAGGGCGGCCATCTGCCTCGACCGGTTGGGAGTGTAGAGAGCAGGAAGATGGAACAGAAAGAGAGGACATAAAGAGAGAAAGAGAGACGGGTACACAACTATAATGAATGCAGCCATGTTACAGTGCTATGTAACTGGTATTTAACTGCTGGTTTAACTGGTTGGAATAATAAAGTCAGGCCTAATGAGTGTGAGAGACGACCTGCAAAAAGACACTGACAAGTTGGCACACCTGCAGTATAAGCCTGTGTGTGCTAGAGAGAGAAAAAAAAGTGGGAAAAGGTGCATGTATATAGCCACTGAATGACAGCACTGATTCACTGACATCCATTAAAAACCAATGAAAGCTGTGGATTTTTCAGTAACTGCATCCTGTTGCCCCAGATGCAGATATGTGCACAATTTTGTGACAGAAATGGGAAAAGGTTAATAAAATTGAATAAATGCGGACACAGTAATATATTGGTTTCAGTGCTTACAGCATTGGCCGCCATAAATATGTTTGATGTCACAAAAAGCAGAGAAGAATAATGCTTTTCAGGAAACTTTAATGTGGCTGACACAAAAAAAATTTAAGGGAACACTTGAACAACACATCTTAGATCTTTCAAAAAGAAAATCTTTATTCATTACAACGTGGAATATGTTGAGAATAAAATAACAAATTGATCAATGGAAATTAAAAAGATTTACTCATGGAGGTCTTGATTCAGAAGTATACTCAAAATAAAACATCACAGGCTGACCCAACTTCTGTGGATATTCCCCAAGGCTATTCAAAATAAGGTTCAGCAGTGTGTATTACCTTCCTGTGACTGTATGCACTCGCTACAATGTGGATCTCTTCCCAGACCTGGATCCTGATATCAGTCAACCCCTGGATAATCTATGATAGAGCATGGTGTTGGGTGGAACGAGACACGATTTCCAAAAGGTACTGGACTGGATTCAGGTCTGGTGAATGGGCATCAATGCCTTCCTCATGCAGGAACCGCTGCCTCCTACTGCAGCAGCAAATGGTCTAACGATGAGTCTGATGAAAAGCACAGAACATTCTGATGTCTAAATTCATTAGTGAGATAAACAGTAAACGACTTAGCTCTTACATATAAAACCTTGGCAATTAAAGATTGTGGAACTGACTGAAGGAGGAACACAAGCAATGTCGAAATACCTGCATATTTAAAAATTTTTATAAAGATATACTGTACTGGTCAAACTGTACAGAAAGTGGGAGAAGTACTAGTAACCACAAAGTGATGATAAGTCGTTCAATTCATACTAATATAGATGCTGATTACTGTTATTATAAAATGGTAGACGGACTGTACTGTACTTATAAAGCACTTTTCAAGTCATGTTGACCACTCAACGCTTTCTCCACATTCAAACCGCAGTAGACACATCTGGTGGCCACATGGGGTTCAGTGTCTTGTCCAAGGACACTTCAAGATGTGGTTAGCTCCTGTGGTCAGGTTGGAATCAAACCACCAACCTTACAGTTGTCAAATGACTGCTCTTCCTCCTGAGCTAAAGCCGCCCACAAAAATTACTTTTATTATCATTATTATCAGTTGTTGTCACTGTTATTAGTACTGCTACTCTGTTTATGGAATTGATTGATAATAAATGGACTGGATCTTCTTTCTTCTTCCTCTTCTTCTTTTTCTACTATTATTATCGTCACTATGTTGTTATTATTATTGCAGGACTTTGTGCAAAAGAGGATTTAGAATGTTCACACAATTGTCCAATGATACTTCTTGTCAGTGAACTTTGTTTTTACAGTAGTTGTAACTGAGCCTGAGTGACAGTTTGCAGAAGGATTTTACAGGATGTTTAAGTTTACTGTGTGATGACATTTAACTGTGAATCGTCAGTGTAGCTGTTACAATGTCAAAGTTTCCTCCTGGCATCTTATTGAAATGAGCCAGATATTAAGATGAGCGATGTTAAATGCTCAATAACTATGCTGTATAAGGTCATTGTTAAATAAATTACTAAATTAAGCGAAACTGGTAGTGCTTTTCATTAAGTATGTGTATGGCATAAGTCTCTGTTTTCAGGTTTAAGTGTGGTATAATTGAACAGACACGCATTCACTGTCTTCCACAGGATGGGAAACGTCGTTAGTGAAAACATTATTTTAAAAGTAGCTCTTTGTACTCCAAAAGCGCAACAACACAGGCAGCTTTGCTGGAGTGATCCATTTTTTTCAAGTTTGTGCAGCTGGAATGTGGTTTACCTCGGAATGACGTCACCAACCCACTTCCGCCCAGACTTTCGAGACAATTGGAACGCACCATCAGTATACAACTGTTGCCATGTGATAGGCAACAACCCCAAGCATGCAGTATAGGCCTAGAGCTCCACTTTTATTTAAGATAACAAAAGAATCTTAATAATGCAGAATAGATTTTAGCTGTGCTTGTTTTACAACTTCGGTAAAAACAGCCTTGGTGAAGTTTCTGAACGTTAAAACTATGTGCTTCTGACATTTTTTGAAGTACACTGACATTCATCATACATATTCCTGGACCTGAAACTGCTCTGGAACACCAGGGGCTAAGAAACTGCAGTTCACCCCTGACACCGCTCTGTTTTTCTTTACATTATCACCATCACAGACCATCAACAAGATCCCCTTAGCAAGATAAATATTGTTTTGAGTTTGATTCTTTTTTTTTTTTCAATTTAAAAAATAAACTTAAAAAAACCCACACAGTGACAAAAAGCAGCAAAGATATCCAAGACAACAACCTCAGAGGAATTAAGGGTGATGTGTATGAGCAAGGCACAGAAATAAACCTCAGATTGGATTTTAATGCTGAAGAAAGCTCAGAGAAAAAAACAGATTGAAGACTGATGCGCCGCTTTGGGCGCTTGTTCTGTTTGCTTTGCTCAAATATTACAATAATAAAACTAATTAGATATGCTTATATATACCAGCCTTTTATTGTGGTGCTTTATATCACTGCTAATGGAAAATAACACAATGCTTCTCGTTATATATCAGAGAATTAAACATTAGATACATGTTTACTGCTGTTGTCACTGTCTCATAGATAAAGACTGATGAAGACAAAGAATGTTCTCAGTCTTGAATGTTTGCAGCCTTTCACATAGCATAAGTACAATATGTATTTATGACAATGTATAATTGTGTTGCATTGTTTTATATTTTTCAAATATATTATCAGAGGTGCTCAGAGGTGTCTGTGTCAGCCTTTTCAGTGTGCACGTAGTCATGCAAGGCTCAGAAAGAAGTTTGTTTTTGTTTTGTTTTTAATTTAATGGGAAATTTTCAATGAAAATTGATTAATCTCTCAAGAGGAAAGTTGTTTTTTTTAATAGAAATGTTCTTGATAGAAACATTTACTTTTTAATCATATTGTTCCTGAATGTGATGGCTGGTGTTTTTCTGGTATCTGTTTTAATAAGCCTGACTAAACACACTTTTTTGTTTCATCACTATTATGTAGAAGGTGTGAAAAATTGTCCATTATGTTCTGCAGCTTATGCAGCATTACTCGCTGGACAATCAGCTACAGTTGTTTCAGCTCAGTTCCCAGCACACAGCCAGATAGCTAGATCTTGGGCAGCAATGTTGAATAAAACTTGAAGGTTTTGCACAACTAGAAAAATATAGACACATTTTTTAAAAGTACTCATGGGAAAAACAATTATGAATCAACAACTAAGATTTCAAAATTGACAATACAATTTACATTATCACAAAGGGGGGGCTTCAGAGAAAGTTTGGGAACCACTTCTCTACGGCAAGGCAAGTTTATTTACATAGCCATATTGTGTACAAGATCATTCAAAATCGTTCTTTACATTAAACATTAAAATCATCACATCTTAAGATAATTTTATCAGGAATGTCATTAAAATAAATAACTATTCATAATTACTATAGCTAATCATACTGCTATTTTTCTTCATTCTTCAGAATAGTATTAATATAATTGTAGACCTTTTTTATTTTGCTTCATTATTATTAAGATTTGATGTTTCATGCTTTACTTTTTAGCAGTCTTTCTTGTTGGTCTGTTACTTAATATTCACACTTTGAATTGCAAGGAGTCAACTACAAAACAATTGTCAGGGGGATTTACTTTATCTCAAAGTGATCAAAGTGTACTGGCTAAAGTTCTTTTTGAACATACGTTTTTTTTTTGTTGTTGTTATACTTGGATACAAAATGGAATATTACAGGGAAAAACAGACTTGTGGGAGTTTACAGGTCATCATTTGTTCTCTGTGTTAAAGGAAGGACAGCCTGTATAGACAAACAGCAGGAGCTCACCGGGGGGAGGGGAGAACTTCTTGTAAATTTGGATTTGCGAGTGCGCTGGCATTTGGCCATTTGCTCAGCTATTCATGGCATGGGAGTGCAGACAGAACTATGGTGGAACTGAGCTGAAGCGAGAAACTGTTTCTGAGTGTTCAGGATTTCCAATCAACAAGTAATGCTGGGTAAACTTCAAATTCCATGGTGGATGAACAATTTATGTCAACAATGACGAGGAAAAGCACAAAGGATGCTGGATAATTGCACAAAATAAATGTTTATTCAAGTGAAAAGAGTTCAAATACATATTTTCCTCAGCAGTCCAACCAGGTCAAGTATTACGAGTCACAACAGTTGCCAATTAACGAAGCAGGGGAGGGATAGATCGAGACGTTATTTTCCTAAATCCTTTAAATGCAGCAATTACTCAGGTTATTGAACAACTGGGCCGACATCTGCCCTCAATTGTACACGTGCACCGTTCTTAGTAGCAGAACATTTAAAATGATAAATTATTGTTTTTATTTTATTGCTATTCAGTTAACTTCTCGTTTTTTCCCACTGCTGCATCGCAGAAACCTTCAGGTCCAGCCTTCTGCCCTGCCTTCGAGAGCAAGCAGATTGTATCTGAGCTGCAGCAGCACAGTCAAAACTGTGTCACTGTGTCATACTCAGTGCCAGGACCAATCACAGCACAGGTGAACTTGAGTGGCTGGAGGAGATTTAGCACTGGCCCAATCACATCGGAGCGCTCAGCCAATTGGGATACTTGAGTCATGGTACATCTGTGTTTGCAAAAATACTGACAGTGTGAGTGTACAAATGGTGCAAACATGCAGCCCCTGCAGACAGGGCTGGGTGTTTCTGAGTGAGCATGTGTGAACAGCTTCAGCGTGTGCAGAAATGCATGCAAGAATCAATATTGCGTGTGGAAGAAAGGTTGGAAATGTAGTTTTAAAGCAAAATGTTGAAACCATGCATCAGGTATGCAGAAATTCATCCTTGTCTGCTTCCTCGATAATGGGATTATGCATGCTTCTTCCCTAGAAATGAACCATCTCTCCATCTTTTTGAGTTTTATCGTGCAGCATTTTGCTCCAAACAAGCTGCAGATGATTCATTCCCAAGCTTTTCTGAAAATCATTTTTAAGTCATGGCTTTAACGCACAGTTCTTTCCCCCCTGGTTCACGCTGCAGAGATAAGAGCCAGTACTAGTTTGAACCAGTATGATGTGTTACACAACAACACGGCATAAATGACTCGGATTTTAGTGGACATGCACTGACAACGGCGTCAACCTTTAAAATGACAGATGCTCGCTTCATATGCAGTTTCTATAGCTGCTTTACATGTAATCTTACGTCAGATTACACAAAACCATCAATTGGAATACGGAGAAATGTAAAGAGAAAAGAAAGTTCAAGGGAATTTAATGGCATGTGAGCTGACTGGAATCTTAAAGCTGCATTTGGCCAGGGGGGGGGTATTGTGCAGCTCCACTTATTAGACCCCATTTCATTTTTTCCCCCCTTACATAACATGGATGTGTTTTTTTTTCCATTCTCCCACCCTACACAAGAACCTACTCGATCCAGCCTGTACATTCTGGTAGTTGTCATAGCAACAGGGCAGCATCCCTTTCCATCCTTTGTCCAGTGTTTCCCCATCGTTCGAGCTTCCCAGGCAGAAGGAGGTTTTGGATTCTGCATGCAAATCGGACCCCATAATTGAGCTTCAAAGCGAGGAAGTGGAAGGGAATTTTGTCACTGACTGAATGTCATTAAGTGGCTTTCACAGATCGTAGCAGGGTGGCACTCCGCGCTTCCTGCGACGGCGTTAGAGCACTCGAGTGGTAAACAAGAGGACCAGAACACCCAAATAGAGCAGTTTTGCACCATCTTTGCAAACTGATTTGCAGCGTAAGTGATTGGTATCAAAATGCTGCCTTTTCCTGGGTTTTGATGATCTGAATTCCCAAAAAGGAAAATAACTGAACCCAGGTGGGAAGAGTGGGTGGCTTGGGGAAAAGAACATTGTGTCCCTGTTTGTTTTTTGGACTATAACAAGTATTAGGAGTACTGGACAACGATGATAGCATCCAGTAACATTGCCCCCCTGCATAAAACACCACCCCACCACACACACCGTTATATTTTTTGAATGCTATGATGTCATCTTTATTTGGGTCCAGGTTTTGGTTCTGCTTTTCAATGAGTGCATTTCTATAAGAGTAACTTCATCTTCAAATGTTTGCCCTCTATTTCTCCGAACCGTTCAAATGTTGAAACTGTACATTTTTAGCCTGAAGCTTAGTCTGCAAGAGTTATTTTTTTCCATGTGTAACTGCATGTTTCTCACCTCTGGTGTCTGGGAACCCGGAGCAAGCATACACAAAACAGATGAAGGGTAAAGGAGTCTCACGTGCAGCAGACAAAAAAACACAACACAAAGTAAAAGTACATTTGCTGGCGTCTGGCCAAACAGCATCCTCTGACACGAGACTGAACTTGCTTTCTTTACTTTATGATTGGTTGCAGGCAAAACCAATCAGCAAGGCTGTTAACACGCTGCTATGAGGGCAGCTGGGATGTGGGGGAAAGGTCGCAGGACAATAATTTGCAGCCCAACCCCCAAGACGGGAGAGCAAAGCAGAGGTACATGTTTATGTTCAATGAAAACAGAATGTAACGGGCTTCTTGTGGAAATGTGGCGCAACCGTCTACAGAAAACGTGTCCTCAAACTGCAAAACATGACCCAGATGACCCCAAGTATGCTGAGGCATCGAGAATTTGTCAAGATAAGAAATTTGCTCCACTGATCTAATGCGCCTTTCAGTGTTTAACAAGGCCTCTAAACCAGAAAACTGGAGTATGAACAGGCTTTTGTTTCTCAGTAAATACGACCCAGACAAACTAAATCGTGTTCTCATTCATAACAACCAGTTGTGCCGCGAAGCCGTTTATGACACAGCACTTCTGGGATTATTGGCCTCAGGCTGTCACAGCGAAGGAGTCTAATAACTGTCTCGTGAGTGCACCAGTTTCCAGTTACTACCCACGGGGTCTGAGAAAACCAGTCAGAACAAAGCAGTTGTTGAGCTCACGGCCAAATACGAGCCAGGCTGAAACATCAGAACATTTGGCGAAAACAAGGCACTTTCAGGCATACTTTGGTTACCTTTTGGGCAGGCTATGTTTCAACGTTTCCCTGTTTACTGCTTACAGTGAAATGCTGCTAGGCCTGCTGTTTAAACAGCTTTTGCAGATATACACGCTGTCCAGCAATCTGGAGAGTAGTTGGAATTTCTCATGCAGCCAATGAGCAACTGCAACGATCAATACGCTTTTTACGAGATCACCCAATGTGATAAAAAAAGTTTTTTGGGCGTCCCTTTTAATCACTGTATTCAAGAATTAAAATGTCCTTTTACTTCTTCAGTCTTCAGTCGGATGACTGTATTATGGCTAACAGCTGTTAAAATGACCATGAAGGGGGAAGTGTTGGTTGTGCTTGGTTTGGGGGAAGTGGATTTGATAAGCATGAGGCTTTTGAGAGTAGACCGAACAAATAAGAGCTTTATGTGCGGGACATTCGTGAGAACTCCATCCTCATATCTTTGTCCCACTTCCTTAATTCAAGACTTGAAGTCAAGAGCCACACAACCATGTTGTGATAAAAATAAAAGTTTTAAATGCATCAATAAAAACCACCAGGTTCAGTAAACTTGATGTTTTACCAAATCAGGTGCATTACAATATCGCAGTTAACAAAAAAAGGATAAAACTCCTTGAGGAAATCTACAAATGGCATTATGGACAGATTCACCACATTATAACAACTTACGTCTGGGTACAGACATCTACAAAGTGTACCATACAAGTCGACCCAGTGTGTCAGAATCTGAAGACACCAAAACATTGCCATTTAAAAATAGACACTTTGTAAAATGAGAGCATTAGTAACATTGAAGACTGGATCATTGAAGTCAGGTCAACATATATTAACAGTACACAAACTAGTCAGATTTATTACGTTACACATGCCGTCCAGCCTTAGCGGCCCTACCCTGCAGTGTCCTTGTGCTTTAGTTCATTTTAGTCACCGACAAATGAGAAGGGAATGATATGACATGGGCTACAAAAAACTGTATTATAAAAGTCGATCCCTGCTAAAGACGTGGGAAAGACAGACCCTGACATTACCAGCTCAGATCTATTAGGAATCTCATCACCTTGTCATGTTTTAAGTTGACCAGCCAACTTGAAGCCATTAAAAATGTGGGTTAAAATCATTTCAGTGGGAGAAAGAAAGGGGCTACAGTACTAGTTTAAAAGAAAAAAGATTCAACTCGGGCGGGTGGTGGGAGTCAGTCCGTGAGCGGTGGATTTAGTAATCCGTCGGTTCGTCGCCCTCTTCATTCAGCAAACAGGTGCGGATCAGGGCCTCGGTCACACCGTATGGGTCGCAGTTGGCAGATGGGCGGCGGTCTTCAAAGTAGCCTTTCTTCTCCTGGCCGACGCTGCGGGGAATGCGGATGCTGGCCCCGCGGTTGGCCACACCTGCAGAGAACTCATGGATGTTTGACGTTTCGTGACGGCCGGTGAGACGGCGGGCATTGTCGAGCCCCCCTTTGGGGTCATAGGCACGGATATGATAGCTGTGCCTCTTGGCGAGCTTATCAATGGACTCTTCAATGGCTCTGAAAGCAGATGCAACACAAGATCGGATCAGAAATTTCCCAAATAATTTACCGAAGAAGTCCCTGTGAAGCTGTTACTCACTTCAGTCCGCCGTCTTCCCTCATCTCTTTTGTGCTGAAGTTTGTGTGGCAGCCTGCGCCGTTCCAGTTTCCTGGGATGGGCTTGGGGTCGAAAGAGGCAATGACGCCAAAATCTTCACACACACGGTGCAGGATGAAGCGCGCCACCCACAAGTGATCGCCCATGCTGATCCCTTCACAAGGTCCAACCTGGAACTCCCACTAAAAATCGCACAGAAACAGCTCAACATTAGGATTGACACTTAACAGGCTTGTAAAATCTAAGGAGGTTAATATTCAAAACACGAGTAAAGCTATTAGTTATTGTTACCTGAGCAGGCATCACTTCTGCATTTGTTCCACAGATGTTGACTCCGGCATAAAGGCACGCTTTATAATGAGCCTCTACGATATCTCTGCCATATGCTTTGTCAGCTCCCACGCCACAGTAGTATGGACCTGAAAAGATGCAGAGTGTTAAACCACAATTACAACAGCCTGCATTTCCATGTTCATTACATAAAATCATCATCTGCGCACCTTGAGGACCAGGGAATCCATTGGATGGCCAACCAAAGGGATGCCCATCTGTGCCCAGGATGGTGTATTCCTGCTCCATGCCAAACCAGGGATGCTGGTCTGCCACCATCTCCATCACCTTGTTGCATGTGATCCGAAGGTTGGTTTCTGCAAGAGGGAAACAAAGTTTAGATTACTGGAGCTAAAGCAGTGAACTTCAGTTTCCTGTACAAAGTATACCAACTTTAAATCAATTTTGATTGCTTTTGTCTGATTTAAGAATGTCTAAGAAGATACAATAAAGTGGAGTCCAAAATATGGCCACATTATACAAGTAGAGTCAACAAAAATGTGTCAAATGATTTATATTTCTTTCAATTTTATTAATTTTCACTGCAATACGTGGCAATTTTAGTAAATTAACTTCTTATGCCTTTAAGTTTTCATGAATTAGAATGAATGAGTGCAAACAAGAGCATTCATGTTAAAATATTTGTGCAGGGCTGTGTGACTGCAGCTATGCCATTGTTTACTTTGTCTATTTGACAAATGCTCCTTTCATTAAAAAAAAAAAGATAGACAAACTATTTTACAGAAACAAAGGTGATGCATTGAAAGCCAAATTCTCTTCTCTTCACCACGCAGTCTTCATTTGCGTCCTTCAATCTAAAAAAATCACTGCTTCACTGGTTTAAAACTACCACATACTATGACCAACCCACAATACTCTGTAAAAATGGAGATGTTTACCAGCAGGTTTGCGGTTGTACTTTATGACTTCACACAGGACCAGTTTGTTGGGGTCTTGGCGGAATGGATCACGAAACATGGCCGCAGGAATCAGGTACATGTCGCTGTTGGAGCCCTCAGACTGGTAGGTACTGGAGCCATCAAAGTTCCACTCTGGGAGTTCTGGGATCAAGAAGGAAGCCAATTTACAATCCTGCAAGTGTACAGGGTACTTTTTGACTATCTGAGGGAGATCCAGTAGGCTGATGCTTACCTTCAATGCTTTTGGGCTCGAAGTCAAGAGTCCTGGTTTTGCAGCGTAGCCCCTCTCCAGTTCCATCAATCCAAATGTACATGGCTTGGACTTTATCCCCCTGAGGGAGATCCATGTACTGCTTCTTCACAGCTTTACTCAAGCTGGCACTGGTGGACATGGCCATCTTCTTTGATACTATAACACACCTGAGGACGAGAGCACACGCGAGCAGGTGTGAGATCGCAATGCGCACCGGACCACATGTTGCATAACGGAGTTTGAGGGGGGGGCAAAAACACCCAAACTGCACTATTGTTTTGTCTTCCAGAAGGGGGGGGGGTGTGGAAAAACACCGCGGGGATGTAAAAAGACACATTTCTAGTGTGCGGTCCTTTCTCTTCTTGGGAAACAAAACAAAAGGCGACTTTCCACCGTGCATGCTGACTAATAAGATCACTTTTTTTTTAAACTGGGAGACCAGGATTGAACGAAGAGCAGCGCATGGGGGGAACAAAACAATGCATTTAGTTTTTTAAAAAAACCTCCCGCTGAGCTCATCCGTTGTCAACATATTGTTAAAAACTAAAACTGACGATAAGAGACGCGGCGTTGCATCATTTGCTTCCTTGTTACGATTGATCAAATTACTACAAACGTGTAAAAGCATCCAACACAAAAGTAGAACCATAAAACAACCAAAGAGACTAGAATACAAGCAGCTGCCACGGATGGAAGATAAAACGCAAAAATAGAAACTTAAATCATGAAGTCATCCATTAAAGTCGTGAACAATGGAAAGTCTGGTACAACAAGTACAAGCTGCCGATCCGGTCTGATCAAGTTAAACAGAGAGTTAAAGCAAGAGAAGAAAACGTAAAAAAAGTTACCTGGGCAAACAAGAAAATTGAAATAAAAACTAAAGGACTGACAGGTCCAATGTCTTATTCTATGATGCTTTTCTAGTGTCTCTTTCATTCTCCGGTACCGATACCTCAGAGGCAAGAGTATTTATGAGAACAGGAACTGAGATGGAGCTGCTTTGATTGGTCGCTGAGGCGATGAAGGCGCATGCACGACGATGATTGGACAGCGGCGAGCCCCCCTTTCCAAGATTTGAGCCGCATGTTACTTTCCCTGATCTCTCCCAATGCGAGAGCCATGCATCGTTAAAAAAATAAAATAAAATAAAATAAAATAAAATAAAATAAAATAAAATAAAATAAAATAAAATAAAATAAAATAAAATAAAATAAAA
>JAVQJG010168035.1:0-19292 GCA_036024015.1 Craterocephalus amniculus
TAAACACTTAATTCTGCTATAAAGGGATAAAACATGACCATATAAACACTTAATTCTGCTTTAAAAGGATAAAACATGACCATGTAAACACTTAATTCTGCTTTAAAAGGATAAAACATGACCATGTAAACACTTAATTCTGCTATAAAAGGATAAAACATGACCATGTAAACACTTAATTCTGCTATAAAGGGATAAAAAATGACCATGTAGACACTTAGTTTCAAAATTAAATGTTAATTCTGAAGTAAGTGACTGGTTTATTTTACTTTTAATTCCAAATTAAATAATTCCTCTATCCTGATGGAGCATGCTGAGCATGCTGGTTCCTTCGTCCTGTCTCCAAGGCGAACATTAACCGTGCTCTACGTCCGAAGCAAACAGACACAAACTGACTGCTCGAGTGAAAGTGACGTAGTATGCTAACGATTAGCAGAATCCACATGCTTATTATTATGTGTTTTTTTTATGTTGTAGTCAAAATAAACGAAGCAGGAAGTTGCAAATGCACTTTCACCCCCCAGCCAATCAGAACCATTTCAGACCCTGGTTTTAAAGTGGAATTTGAAAAACACGTTTTCCATTCAACCTTAAATCAGAATTGATGTAATTTTTGAGGGGTATTTAAAGGGTTTTAACTGTTGCTCTGATAAAAACATGCAGGTTCAGTCTTGAGGTGAGGTGCATGTAGCGAGGCAGACTGGTTGACAGCTCCAGTTAGAGCTTTGTGTCAGCAAATGTCAAACACTCCACACAGCTTCTCTCTCAGAGTGCTTTCATTGATATCTTGCTCAGCAAAAAGCTGCGATTATTTCGTCATTTAGTGCCGAGAGAGGTTGTTTGAGTCTGCTGCCAGCTTTTCAAAACTGTAATGGATTTTCAGCCTGGGAATCAATTCTGCCGACATCATGGCTGGTCACCATCAGTCAATGTTTCCATGATCATGCTTTGTGACGTTCCTCTCTCCTTTTACTCACATTAGTTATTGAGCCACTTACACATGTTCCATCAAATGCATTAAGAGAGAACATTTGATCCATTTACCATGGAAAGGTAGAAACCACATTTTTCCAACAGGTTGCCTCGGTTGTTTCTTATCTGTTAAAAGTCAAACATTAAACTTCACCTGGGTCTGGCTGATAGAGGAACTGTTGACCCAACAAGGTTAATAAAAGATGGAATCATGATAGGTTGTGTGCATAGTTTCATGCAGCGATTCCCTTTTTTCCTTGAGGACCCCCTTTAAGCAACTACCAAAGAGTCAGGGTCCCCCCTGCCCAACCCTGTGCTAAAACCGTGCTGGTTTTAATCTTTCAGAAGTGAGATTTTTGCCATAAACAATGAATTTGGCTGAGTCCTGTCCTTAGATGAAGCCAACGTTAAATTAACAACATATAGCCTTACAGTGTTGGGACTTCAATCACAATAGCTCTGAATGTTTAAGGCTTAGGGACCGGGTCCCAGACCCCAGTACTGGTTTGGATGGATGGATGAAATAGATGGATTCATATTTTAAATCCATGAATTTATGTTTAAATAGATGAATAATTGAAAGGATGAAAGAGGTGGGATGGAGAAGGAAGGTATTGCTGAGATAATGGAGAAAGACTCCAGCTGATGGATAACTGCTAATGGATAAATGGGTTTGATGCATGGATGGATTCATGAACTGATGACTGAATTTAGGAATGATTTCCCTTTAATAAAAACATTAATTGAAGTCAGTTATTCGAAACCTGGGGTCCCCTGAAGAGCAAAAGGGGGGCGTCCACACCTTGAAGATTCAGATTTATTGTGATTACTGGTCCCAAAACTGTACGTCGTCTTTTTGGTATTTTGCATAAAGGGGCCCCCAAGTAAAAAATGTTGGGAACCACTGTACTATGAGATGGTTTAGTTGAGTTGTAGATTGAGTCATAATTAATTAATGACTAAAAACAAATAGATTTGGGGTTTAAATGATAGATTGGTGGATGGATAATTGAAGAATTATTGTCAAATGGCCAATGGAAAGAAAGGGTGGACAGAGAGGTGGATGATGATGACTGTTGGGTGGATGAATGGATCTTTGATACTCAGACAGATAATAAGTAGTTGGACTTATGTGTGATGTAACGCAGTATTAATAGTAAATGAAAAGATGGATGGATAATAAATGGTGTAAAGGTTAAAAAAGGCTGTTCCCAGAGCCACAGATGAGCTGAATGAAGGGGTGGGTGAACGCATGATGACAGATGAGTGATGGAACTGACCATGAAAGATCACCTTAGTTTGGGATCAGTAGATTTTTAGACAGCAAAACGATTATATAAAGTATAAATGGAAGATAAGAGAAAGTTTTTTAGATGGGTGAAGAAGTGGACATGAGAAAGAATAATGGTGCATATTTCCCTCCACGTAACCCCAGAATAACTTCATCAGTCATTTTCAGTGGTTTTCCTTTCAGTCTTTTCTCTCCACATCTTTCACTATCAGATCATTCCTCTTTCGTTGCCTCTGCTGCCTCTCTGCTCCTTTACTTTTCACTGCACATTTTCCCTCCTTCGGCTATGAGTTGAAAAGTTCATGGAGAGGAAACTCTAGCTTCAAGTGGAAATAAACCCAGAGAGCCACAGAAACCTCGCTGGCAGCCATTTACGTTAATCAACACCAACAAATGAGTTAATTTTCATTTCACACTCGCTAATCTTCAGCGTGGTTTGCTTGGTGTGTGTCAGGGAAACATCGTGTTTCATTATGATGGCAAAAGAGATTTCATCTCTTTTTTCTTTGCTTTCATTTTTTTAAACTGTTCTATTAAAAATGGAAAATGATCAGAACTTGACTTTAAAAAACAAATGAAGCAAATATTGAACTATAGGAAGAGGCATAAATGGGACATTCGTGATATTTGGTGGCAAATAAGGATAAATTCTCCGAATTAGAAAGGTTTTTCCTACATTTCTCTTAAAAATTGGAAGCAGGTTGATGTCAACAACTATGAAATGCTGCAGTATTAATGAGCAGCAGGAATAAAACTATGACCCAGCAGGAAGCCAGCATTTTGGGGTCTTTGAAGTTAATCATCTTTGTCATGTCTGATTTATTTCCCAGCATGCATCATGGAGCCCTCTGCAGCATGTTCCAGGGTGGAGATGATGGACATTTCCAGTTAAACATTTATTTAGTTTTGCTGCAACCATGTGGCTCTAAGAACACAGTTGTTGGGAAAAACGTAAAATTTTAACAGTAAAAAACAACAATAACAAATTAATAATTGATATAATATTAATTTCCTTCGTGAGTAACCATGGTATGAGCAGGATAACGCCTTCTGATGTAGTTACTATGAAAAGAGGAGTGTCATGTGTTTGTTGTGAGTGGTTTGTGTGTGTGTGTCTGTGTGTATGATCATAAATGCGAAAGAAGAGGGCATGTTTGATATTGATCTTTGATATTTTTATCTATAATAATTGTTTTTCACATTGTAAAGCATGTTGTGATGCATCATGATGTATAAAAAGGGCTGTACAAAATAAAGTTTGATTTGACTTAATTTAGCTCCTATGTAAATAAAACTTTTCAGCGTGTTGGGAGTATTCCCCTCTGAGCTGATCTCAGCATCACCAAGTTGCAACTCACCCTGTTTTGTCCTTTTTGGTGAAATATTGCCCCATGTTAGATGTTTCACCCTCAACACCAAAATATGGAGCGTGGCGTGTACCTGATGCCATCAAGCAATTGTGTTTGATGTTTGCGGGACCGTTGGCAGACTTGTTTAGGCAGGGACTTGTTCTCTACAAGAACCGGTTCTTATATCCCATCCTTCGTCCCACATTAGACACAATGAACCATAAGTCTGGACTTATTAATCCTCTGCAGGGCTTTAAATGGAGTGGTTTGTCTGATTGATGATTTATGGAAAAATAGACAAAGGAAAGATGTGAACAGGTCAGTTGGGACTCGGTTTCACGGTTCAGTTAATTTACAGCTAAACCATTAGCGACAATATCTTTAAATATAATCATTTCTTTCTCTCTCCGCCATCCGTCTGTCATTTTTGTCTCTGATGTGAGTCACTGTTCCATCACAGATATTTCAGTCCCTGAAATTTTCCCTTTCATTCCCCGGAGCGCAGATTTTCATGGGCCTCCTCATCATCATAAATCATTCTGTCTGCTGTCCAGACGGGGTTATTTCAGGTCAAATATTAAGGACTGACCTCAGCTGGAGTCACCGTGAGGCAGGGAAATCAGCATTTTGAAAAGCTCTTGTGGTGCCTACAGCGAGGAGGGAAAGACTTGGGGGACGTGGCCTTGCTCTGGTTCTTGGCAGAGGTCAGTGAAGCTGTCAAACAGCTCTGCAGTGAGCGAGCGCCGCTGGCAGATCACTTGTCCTGAGATGCATTGAGTTGTTTCACAACCCCAGTTCCAGACATGTTGGGAGGATTTTCTAAATAAAATGGAGATGAAAAGGACTTTTATTCCTCCCCAACAGATAAAATGAGCTCCTGAGTGACCTTTACCATGACAGACCGATGCACCGATCAGCCTATCGATCCCTCGCTCCATCCTTCCCTCACTTCTGAACAATATCCGGAGATACTTGAACTCCTCCACCTGGGGCCGGACCTTATTTCTGACCTGGAGGGAGCACTCCATCTTTTCCTGGCTGAGGACCACGGTCTCGGATTTGGAGATGCTGATTCTCATCACGACCGCCTAAAACTTGGCTGTGAATTGCTCCAGTGAGAGCTGGAGATCACGGCCCGATGAAGCCAATACAACCACATCATCTGCAAAAAGCAGAGACTCGATCTTGGTGAATGATTCGAGCATAAATGGTTGATTAATGCTCCGCTGTAGAGACTGTAATGGAAAGATATGTGTCAACCAGGACACCCCACAGTGTCCAGTCTGTCTCACCTGATCTAAAACGTTGCCACAAGAAGGCGAAGAAAAGCCAGAAATAGACCCATCACTATAAACCGTCCACCTCTTGGCTTCCAGCTAACTTCACAGACCCGCTTGTCGTTTAAGTCTCTGAATCTGAGCCCTCGTTGTTACGGGTTGGGTTGAAGTCTCATTACGTGTCAGCTGTTGGCCTCCAGAGTTCAAACCATGGAGGTGAAATGGCTTTTAGTGTTGATGCTGCTCCCTGTGCAGCTCCAATCATCTCTAAGTGCTGCCATTTTTACAAGTATGCTTCACATATGGAGCCACTTTCACTTTTTGTCCTACAGTATTTATGTTTATTACACTTTTTTGCTCTTTGTTTCATTTCATTATTTCTTTCCTGGTTTTTTCATTTGCATATAAATAGAATCTCGTGCTGTATCTGATCTGTTTTTCTCTCATTCTACTTTCTTCCTTATCTTTGCTGTAAAGCGCTCTGAACTTCCCCTGTGTATGTAATGGCCAACTCAAATAAACTTGACATGACTTGGCTTCCTTTTTTTTTTTTTGCTGGTTTTTTCTGTCAATCTCACGCTCCATTTCACTCTCATTTGGCAACAAGACCCAGAGGAGCTCCTTTAGCCTGGCAGCGAGTCATTCCTGGGGGGAGTAGCCACGTTTGCTGCTAGAATATAAAAACTTCTGATTATTTCTAAGAACTGTTCTGACTTCTGAGAAATGAACACCTGTGAGCCGCTGATAAAGCTGCAAAGCTGCAAAGCTGAAATCTTTTGTAAACAAAAGTTGCGAAACAACCTTTTATCTGTTGGCACATTGGAGGAAAAGTTGGTTTTGTGGCTATAAAAAGTTTCCAATGCAGCGGAGGTCAGCTAAAAACAGGAAACTGCGGGAAGTGGCTCTTTAAACCTTTTTAAATGACTCCTAATAGCATTGGTTAAAAATGGTAAAGAACCAACTAATGTCTTTCCACATATATAATGAAAGACGTCAATGTACAAAGAAATTCAGTAGAGACTTTACTTTAGTTGACATTTAGGGTAGTGTAATTATTTTTCGCCAACTTTTTGCTTCCACTCATTACATTTTAAAAATAATCTTATCTCTGTTTCATTCAGCCTTTTATAAATCAGTAAGTACATCATCTGTCATTATATATATATATGAAAAAATGAAAAATAAATAATCAATAACAAAAATGACTATTTGGTTAGAGTTGCTTGGATTGTGGTTGATTTGAAAAGTATGAACATGTACCGTTCTGACACCTTATTGCTTTGTTTCTGAGGCACATTACAGAAATTCCTTTGCAGTCCAGCAAGGATGTAGCAGACATGTAGCCTGGAATAAAGATGTCTGCGGTAGAGACTCCAGAGAACATTTTCCAACATTATTATGAATACAAGAAGCACTCAGACCTCCTCCAAGCCACTGTCATTTTTATTTTGCCAAATACTTTAGGCATCATTTTTTCATTTTGAATGTCTAATGACAAAATTACCCATATCTCCCCACTTTTAATCCTTCCTTTGCAGCATTGTAATGTTCTTTATGTTTTCTGTAAAGCACTTTGTCTTACATAGGAAACATGATGTACAAATAAACTTACCTCATCTTTAAACAATGTTCATGGAAGTGGACTGTAAGTTCCAGTAGTGCAGCCTAACCTTTTGCCCTTATTGAAATTTTCTGCCTTTTTATTACTTTTAATTTAATACTTTAAGTAGTTTTTAAGCTTTGGCAGGAGCAAAAAGCTTGAGTTGATGCTTAAACTTCCACAGAAGTCTTTTAAAAAGCTATCCATACTACAACCCTATACTTCTACCTGTGTAAAGTCTCTAGTATCTCTATACTTTAACATCTATGGATGTAGAAAATGCAGGTTTTAGCTGTTTATTTCCTGACTAGTTGCTTTGAACTACCGAACAATGATAGTTGTCATCAGGTTGAAAAAACAATTTTCAACTTGTACATCGCACAAATAAATGGATTTTTTAAGATCTTAAAACCAAAAGAATAGTTATAAGGTTGTGATTCTCAAACAAATGTCAACAGAATTCATAGTAGATATAAGTCAAAAATGAAAAGTTGTCTTTTTTTCCAGAGGTCATGTAACCTCTGACCTCTGATTAAGTTTGTATTGAGCTGGGCCGAGGGCAGAATTGGCCCTGTGGATTATTAAGGTTGCAGCCCTTTACAGTCCGTAGGCAGGAGCCTTTCCCAGTGGCTGCAAGGAGAAAGTCCGGGTCAACCCTGGAAAATCAGGAACAGAATATTTAACCCTATGAAAACAGATCTAGATGAAGAAACGTCTGCTTTGGCTCCCACCTACAACACAACCATACCCACTGAGTGCAAACTGAAGGTAAACATGGTTCTGTATGTTTGTATATGTGACAGAAGCAGAGCCTGGATGAGGTGAGCTTGTGTCACAGTGGGGAGCTCAGATCTCCACCTCACACACACCCTTCATTACCAGTGTTCTGCTTATTTCTCATCTAATATAGATGCTGACCTTCTGCTCCTGCAGTGTTACTAATTACCTCCCAGCGGCAGAAACAATCTTAACACGTTCAAAGGCCAGACGGAGTCCAGGACCGGACGCACAGACGCTCCCTGCACCAATTAGAAACCTCGCCGTCGGCCTGTGGGCCTCGGCGGATCACAGCAGCCTTAACAAGCGGGAAACGGACGTTTAGGGGAATGTTGAAGATGAAGAGGTGTCATCTTGATTATCTTCATCTCAGCGGGCCGCCTCAGAGCCTGCAGTTTCTGCAGAGCACACAGAGAGGGCTCACTCTGCTGCTAACTGAACCCTGATGATTACAGCGATGATTCACACCTTCTGCATTTATCTGCAATCACGCCTACTTCCTGCTTGGAAACACAACAACTCATTCAGGACAGAGTCCTCTAGTGTGTTGCTGGGTCGTAGGAGATGGAAAACTGGTCTGATGAGTGTCAGAAGGGTCTGAATCTGGTGGAGATGTCATGAAACAACACTGGATCGACGCTTCAGGCTGCTGCTGGTGGAATGGTGAGGAGGGATCTTTGTTTCTGGTCCGTTTGCACCAGTTAAACATCATCAGAAGGGCCGGGCTGTACTGGGAAAGCTCAGGACTTCTGTTCATGGAGTTGGTGAATAAACCTGTTTTCCCATACTTACATCTCATTTCCTACATTTCTACATGGAAGGTTTTTTTTAATTAATGTTTTATTTTTAATTTTGAAAACAAACTTAATTTTTTTTTCTTCTCCAAAAGTAGTTACATTTTGAAAATTACAAAAAAAGAACCACACGGCTGGAAATGGACTATTTCTATTGTATTGCCATAATTACACATTCAATTTTGAAGATCAGCGTTCAACTTGGAAGGTCTTTTTTGTTTTGTTTTCTAATGAATGTGCCTCCTTAACCCTGTAAAGCCAAAAGTATCATGTTTGACACATGCTGTTTCTGAGATTTTGCATCACTTTTTGGTAAAAACTTTGCTCAAAACCCTGCTGTAGACAGTATGTTGTCTTCTGCTCCCTGCTGGACACCAGGAAGGAGAGGACTACACTATAATCATTTTGACATATCATATGGTAATAGATGGTAGATATACGAACAAGAGTTTTGTTCATTTGTCCCCCACATTTTCTTAAAGGGCCAAATAAAGTCTTCAGATTTAAAAAAAAAATTGGACTTGTCTCACCATTTTTTCTCGGGTTGGGCTTTAAAGGGCTAAGAAAGCAGGGGGCCCCAGCCTGGACCACTATAACGGTGGTCTAGAACCACCACTGATCTTCAACAATGTTATTTGTTCAGATGTAACATCTGATTCTGGCAGCCTTTAGGCAAACGTTTCATTCTGCTCTCTGCTATTTCACTTCAAAAATGCGTCCCGCCATGACTGTTACCTTTTTATAGAGAGGGACCCCAGGGCTCCTAGAGGAGGGGGCAACTCACATGAACGTGGACCAATAGTTCTTCACATATCCATTGTTTTCATTCCTTCCTTCTCATTAGTGTCTTTCTTTCGATTCCTTCCATCCAGAATTGATGAATTGGCTCTGTGCATAACTCTGCTTCTTCCTGGATTTAAGGCAGCTCCTTGTTTCCTGTCTTTCATTACTGGTTGAACTGATTAATCCAGGTGTGTCCGACCTCAGTAGACACAATGCAATGGCCAGACACAGCTGGATTAATCAGTTTGTCCAGTAATGAAAGACAGGAAACAAGGAGCTGCCTTAAATCCATTGTCACGCTTTCTGTAAACATTTGCTTTAGCATGCGGAGCCATCTGTATTTTCTCATTACCATTCTGCCTCCGCTCATATTCAAGCTAAGCGACAATCAAATGACTTCTTTATTCTCTTCTTTATTCAGCATCTGGCAGCCCACACTAAAGATTTATTCATGCCACGAGCTGCAGGATTCAGACTTACCACATCCACTACATATGAATGACTTTAAGCTCCAAGTTTAAGATTCAATTAGCTTGTTTTAGTCTTCTTTCCACACATCAGGTTATCACAAGATCTGGCAGCGCTGCTTCCAGCAGGTGACAGTTCAGACCAGGAAGTGTTTGCGGGAAATACACAATGATCTTGGATGGATGCAAACATTGAGATTGCATGAGGGGATGTGGTGTAGGAATGAGTCATGGAAGAGTCAGGATGTCAGGGTCAGGCTCTGCAACATGTAAAAAGCATGATGTCATTTAGTTTGAGGTTGTGCATGTAGACCCAACCAGCGAAAAATGTAGTCACCCTATCCCTCATTATATTTTATGGTAGAGAAAGGAGTGAAAGAATAATGTTGAACCCCCGTGGTGCACGTAGCAGGGTTCTTCTCTCAGATGTTGCCTATGCACCCTCAGGAAAGAGTTTTCTTTCATTTTCCCATTTCTGTAAAGCATCATAGTCAGATGTTTGGCTTCTCCCGCTGATTCATCAGACGATTCCTGACATGAACATGCAGACAGAATCCAAACCGAAGTGTGGTGGTATCGATAGAGATCACTGGATTTCTTAACTGTGTGTCAGTAAAATGGAAAACCTAAGAATAAAGCAGTTTTTGAGGGTGGTGCTATTTTTAGTTGACATTTTAGTGATATTGCTCAGGGCTTTGCTGACTTCAGGCAAAGTTAAGAGACTGATGTCACTGGTTATTTTTATAAGATCCAGTAGAATCATACGTCGTGTCTCTACCTGACTTAGAAGATTATAAAATATGTACACTAGTTAATGAGACATATATATCTATGATATCTACTTGCTGTGGTGCACCCATCTTTTAAACTCACATCGATGATGATTCCATCACATCCCAAAGGTCAATAGGCCTTGCATTGATTGGATTGAGATGTGGTGGCGGTGGGGGGTTTGGAGGACATTGATCTGGCTTTGTCACATCATCATCAGAGGATGTTCCACTCTGCTCAGAAAGGAGAGACCCTCTCATTGGGATATCAGTCTAACCATTCTGACCCAAAGGCCGAACCCTGACTGCAGTCACTGGTTGAAAAACAAAGTCACTTCACTTTTGATGCGACCTGGCATCAAAGCAAAGCAGGAAAGGCTCCATGTTCAGTAATCACTGTTTGATGTGTGTCGGCGCTCTGAGGGGGCTGCCCTCTACAGAAACCAGACATCACAAGTTTGCAGGAGATGATCATGGATCATGTGACCTGCAGCACTTTGCTCACGACTCCCCCTCTATATAGGGCTCTGTTTTGTTCTATGTCATGGCTGAACAAAGTAAGAAGGTGGAAATGGTGTCTGACAAAGCCAAAAAGAGAAAGCTTGAGAGGGATTGTTACAAGTTTAATGCCCCTGGTGGCCAACAGTTACCCGTCACTCTTTTAGGAAGGCAACACGCTGTGATTGCATCTTGCTGTGTTGCTGAGGCTCGTATCGCTG
This sequence comes from Craterocephalus amniculus, assembly GCA_036024015.1. Lineage (NCBI taxonomy): Eukaryota > Metazoa > Chordata > Actinopteri > Atheriniformes > Atherinidae > Craterocephalus > Craterocephalus amniculus. Next base: position 10,800 of record JAVQJG010168035.1, read on the forward strand.
TCCCGCTGATTCTCAGACTCTCAGGTAAGGTTACGGTTGGATGTAAGGTCACAGTTAACCGTTCCGGCCTGTTGGTGGAAATGAGGCTTTAAAGTGGGCTAAGCAAACACCCCCCGTTCCACCAGCAGCAGCCTGAAGCCTTGATCCAAGGCGGGGTGGACCCATGCTTTCATGATGTTTCCAGCAGACTCTGAGCCCAGCATCTGGATGTGGAGCTGAGCTGCAGACTCATCCGACCAGTTCTGGTAGGTCAGTGTGAACGCTCCCTCAGTTTCATGTTTTGAGTTGCTTGGCTAATTAGCTGGTTGTAGTAACATGAAATTGAATTAAAGGGTCCAATAAAGTGACCACTGCTATTATATGTATACAATTATTATAAATGTTGGGTAGATACATTAGTTAAAGATGGAAATGTGCTTAAAGTCTCAACTTTCAATTCCAGGATCTTCAAACCAGCACGAAGTAGCTTGCAGAATAATTTTCAGTTTCCAAAGCATTTCAGCTGTAGTTTGTTCTGACTGGAACGACTTGTCAAATCAAATAAGGCGGCCATGGCCAAAAATGTGACAAATTCCTCCATGAGCAGAATAAGGTTTACGCATGAGAAATTCAGATTTAATATGATTCACGCCACAGCAATGTGACTTCCTGCCACATGTTGGCCATGTAAACGTGTGGCTTTTTACTTTGTAGGATGCAGACCTGATTGTTTGATTGTGAGCTGCTGTGTGACTGATATGTCCAGGCGAAGTCTTGCATCTCCTCACTATTAAAGTGAGACTAAAAAAAACACCCAACCAAACAAATACATTTGAGCACCCATGAAAAATTCATTCCTTGTCAAACACACTGGGGCAGACGGCAGCAGATACAGACTCTCCGCTTTCCTCTCATCTCCATGTGAATTATTAACGTCACTTTCTGGTCCTTTCCACTTCATCTGGCACATCAGCCACAGACACTAGTGCCACCAGTGAGTACCAGGTAGAGAGTTGCAGCGCTGTTGTTCAGTCTAAATGCTTTATTTCCCCATTAATCCCACCTGGAGGCAGCGTGGCGTCGCCTGCACTCTCAGGTGAGTCTCCAGAGCGACGTCCAACGATGCGGCTGTTGTTTCTCAGTGCTTTTTGTGTTGTCAGCAAATCTTAAATCAAGACCAAAGCTGAAGATGTTTTATTTCATCTTGGTCTCTCGGGCCTGCACTCAGGTTTGCCGTCTGTGCTGGAATTTTCCATGCAATGATTTAGGACCACAAAACTTTTATACTCTCCCAAATACATGGCTTTTATGTTGTTTATGTGGGACTACAACCACAAATACACTCACCGGCTGCCTTGCTAGAACTGAGTTGGGCCCATCTTTCCCTTCAGAGCTGCCTTAACCACTTATTGGGCGACGGACCATTTTTCATCTCTTTGATGGACTTTGTTAGTGGAAAAGTTTTCTATAACTGAGATGTAAGCCAGAAAAAAATAATCTATGTATCACTGATGTTCATGCGCCTTGGGCTAAGATACACAGCATGATTTGTTTTACCCATTTTGACAGATTTTTCAGTCATATGACTTGTTTTTGGCTCAGTTGTGTCTCATGTATTCTACACAAGGTTATTAGAGGCAATAACTGAAATCTTAGATCGCAAGAATATCAAACTTTGAAATCATGATTGCTGCATGTGAGGGTCTTACAAAGCAGGGCTGACCTCAAGCCTGGACTGTGCATGTGAACGCATGGTTAAAGCATAGAGAGGCAATGGCAGTGCAGCAAGTTAGAGGGACACAGTTTAGCTTTTGACCCTTTTGACTTTTGAATATCAGCCTAATGCGAGTAATAATTGATGATTTCTTGGGAGAAAATACAGTGTTTGAGTGTTGGTACCCTGAGGTGCTGCTCTCTTCAGACACCAGACATAGTAACTTTGCAGATTTATTTCTGCCTGTGCATTTTAACAAATGATGGATTTCCTGTTTTCCGGGGTTCAATTGACATTACAGTTCTGCACACAAAGGTCCAACATGTTGCATAGGAACATACATTGTGAGCTGTTCAGCGTCGTATAGTGTGAGAACATGAATTGTGTGCGTTTGTTTACATGAGACCCTCGGGGTCATGCAGCTCGTTACCCCATGTCACCATTGTTATGTGCCAACAAATGTAGCAGCCATGACTCATACACAGACATGACACGAATAGTGAGTATATTCCATCCCAAAGGGTACCGTCGGAGTATGAGGTCATTGACCATTGACATTTATGTACATAAAAGGACCATACATCACATTTTACAGGGTTATAATATGCTGTTTGGTCAGAGTTCCCTTTTAAACGTTTACTCTGGATGCATGAACGAAACATTCAACACAGATCACTTCCAGATGAAGGTCGCAGTAGGCTCAGGAGGCTGCTATGAAGCCAAAGAGGATCTATAAACTCAAAAAAGTTGGTGGCTTCTAATGCTCAAAAACATCCAGCCTAAGGGTTCCTACTGAGGTAGTACATCTCTAAACTCCTGGTGTATGCGGGATCGTGTTAAAGCTCAGCGAATAATGGAGCTCTGGAGCACAAAGGACGACTAAATGTCAAGCTTTGATGCAAGCACCTTGCTTCTTGGTATTTTATTTTGACAACATAGAAAATATGAAATACCACCAAACTTACCCTGAGGGCTTTAAGAAGAGGAACTTCCAGGAATCTGCCCACAATTTTGTGAAATGAAACTAATATGTTGGGGTGAAAACAAAATAAGATCTACATTTCATTGGAGGTGTGTGAGAGGATTATCTGGACCGGCTTGGACTCTAAATGAAAGAGGATGAAGGTATAAATGACCTTCTGTGGGGCAGGAGATGATAAGAAAAGACCAAATCAAAACAGTCTTATCAGCCCAAATAAATAAACTGCCTACAGCCTCCCAGAGGGTTTGATCACTATGATTTCCCCAAACTTTCTCTGGCTTAAACCTCCCCAGGGAATGAGCCCAAAACATCAGGGGTTCCTGTCAAAGACAAATTTACTTTTCCTTTTTGTGGCAGAAAACCAGACAAACTTTCTGTCTCTTCTCTCCACCACTAGGAAAGTATTTAATCTAAACATCTTTCAAACTTTTCCAGCCTTCCAGCTCATGAATCACCCCATCAGTCTGGCACAACTTGCAGCTTCAGCCCCCACACCATCATAGTGCTGCCATTTATTCTGATTGGAAAACCGCTGAGCCACCCAGAGAAGTCACAAAAGGTCTCTAAATGTTCAATTCTAAGAATATTAATTGTTTATCACTGTGAATCATTTGCATTTTGCGTCTCATGTATATTTTGTTTTCTCTGAGCAATTTGCAGAATTGTAATATGGTAGATGACATGTTGGCAACCTGATGCATCCTGCAGGACATAAAATATGCATCTTTTAAATGTTACAGCATTAGCACAAACGCTGTTGGATATACCCGCTTTCATCTAGCAGGAGTCCCTGTGTGGATATACAACTATTAATTTTCTCCTATTTACTGTACTTAGTGGGGTTTATGAACATATCCAAGCAGACCCTATAGAGATGTCTTCTTTTAAAATATTTTTAAATAAGAAAAAAAAGTTGCGCTTTCACAAGCTGAGGTTCTTATATTTCTACCTTTTTGTTTGGAATTTTAAAAAGAAAACGTGGTCAAAAAGAAAATAACATACAACAGTGAAAATCAAATGATAGACTTGTCTTGTCTATACAAAGGAGTTGAGCTGACATGGCGTTAACACGGGCCATTCATTTATAAAATGGATGAAATGAGCGAGTTTCACGGCAGATCATGTCTAATTTATGGGCATTGATTTATGGCCAGGTCCATTTTGATGGCATGAGAGAAAACGCTGTTGGATGGATCCAAATCACATGAAAACGGCTCCGAACTCCACAAAAATTGTACGGGTTACTCTTTGACCGATTTAAACCTAAAAATAAGGCCCAGGAAAAAAACGTACTTATCCTTTAACATCCTTTGCCAGTGTGTTCAGTATTGAGCCAGTGCTTGTTTTCGCCAAATATGATAGGTACGATACTTGACAAGATCAGGGTATCACATTCATCAACATCTCAGGTTAATCTCACCCTGAGTAACAGCTGCTGCCAAGCTAGTTACCGTTTGGCACCCAGACTGGCAGTCCATCCCCAAGAAAGTGTTTTTTTCAGGGACGCAATTTTTATTCAGGGGCCGGCAGTAGAGGAGCCCTGCTGTAGGTCAAAATAAATGTTTTTATCATAGGATGTTTTATCTTCACGAATTGTGATACGTTAACCTTAGCAGCGCTTTCACATGATTCCTAACCCAACGAGAGTGTAATCTGCTTTTCATTAAACAGAATGGGCTCTACACTCGGTGCGTTTTGGCCAGTCCCAAACATAATCATGCAAGTACCAAGCATCTTCTTAATGGTAATGTTTACTGCGTGTGCACAAAGAGACTATTTAAAAAGCTGAACTTTAGAGCTGAAGACGAGCCACGGGGAGATTGCCAGAGCTCAGGATGAAATTACATTAACGGGCACATTGTGGAGGAAAGATAATCACACATAAAGCAATGTATGAGAAGTACTCGCTGATGATGTTATTAAGTCCAAACCTCAGGGGCTTTACTCTGAGACCGAGCTCCCCGGTGAGCATGCCGAGCCTCAAAGGCTGGACTCTAAACATGCAGACCCCCACTGCTCTGTTCAAACCGGTTCTAACGGCTTGATGCAAAGAATTATTATTCATGTGCAGTTTTACAGCAAGATGAAAGAACATCCGGAGAGAGTTGGAGTGGTCAGACATGTTTTCCTCCTTTTTTCCTTTTCCAGCTAATATTTCCAATAATGCTTTAGGTAAATACCGTTTCATAGATTAACTGGCCGCATGTTGTGGGACGGGCCGTGGAAACGTTTTGCTTTGATGGAAAGAAAGGTCACATTTGTGTTCTGCCAGCTGAGAGGATCCCAGTTTGAACCCATGGGTCCTTGGCAACATTTTGGTTTTAATGCACATTGTGAACATTTTGAGCAGAAAATATTTTCCACAAAGAAAAACTTAATCTGAGGCAACAAAAAATGAAAGAATAATTGATCACCTGAGGTGTTTATATGACCCATTTTTATTCTGACTGGACGTTCGATCGGATCAGCAGTGCTCCATGTAACTGTAACTGTAACTTTTAATTTATTTGAGCATTTATTATCTGGCATTTATTTGAGATTTTCCTTTTGATGCTTCTTCTGCACCCCGCTGTTATGCTTTTAATGCTTATGGTAAAGCACTTTGAATGGTCTTGTACATGAAATCATAAACCACAACTTTTGCTGCTAATTAAGGAGCTGAAAATCTACTGTTGGCTTGTTCCTGCTCTGATGACATCAAGGTAATTTCAGGTATTTCTGTGAGATGAAGTCAGTACTTTTCTGTTTCTGTAAGCTTTCTTCTCGTTTCATGTGTTGGAGGTATAGTTCATAGGTGCAGATCATACTGAGATCATTTACATTCTCCTTTCATCCAGCTGTTATTTCCCTGCAGCTACTTCTGTTTGTTTTTCTAAATCACTTTGAGATGTTAGGAGATGCAGCAACAGCATGTGTGTGTGTGTGTGTGCGTTTGTGTGTGTGTGTGTGTGCTAGCTTGTTTTGATCCCAGATTAGCAGCTACTTAGGGCAGCTTCAGCTGGGTGAAATGCATTTCCTATTCCAACATTATCTGGTCTAACTGTCTGACTGTAAAAGTCATTAAAAGTTCCCGTACTTTGCTGTTTTCATGAGCCTGTGGACTCTACAAAAAAAATTCTGGTGTGTAATCGGAGAAAACGAGCTCTGGGTAAACATCCTGTTTGCAGAGATGTTCCTGATAACATTAAAATCTTATTTTAAAAAAGAAAGTACTTGAAAACTTTTCTTTCATGTCTGTGGTATAATTAGTTTCTTTCTACTGCTTTTTTGTGCATAAATGTAAAAAACAGCATAAACTCATTATTGCCCGATCCCATTTCACCCATTGGCCCTTCCCCTCTGCTTTGGGCGTTCCCTTTAAGGAGCAGGGTGTCCCAATACCTGTTTGAACCGAGGGGTCAGGGCAAGTGGCAGAGCTATATAACCCTTCACACAAAGATTTTTCAGGACCTCACTTCAAATGAAGGGGTATGAAAAGTCTCCCAGAACGGCTGCAACCGGGTCCAAAGAAATACATAAATTAGGTATTTTTTCAATAGATAACGTTTTAAAATGTACGACAACCGTTGTTTAGTTTAATGTTGTTTCAGTGTGTAATCCTCATTTTCTTCACACAAAGAAGTTGCTAACTGTTATAGTAGCGTTCCAACACAATAAGAATTAGCATGCACATGGAGTTGAAGATCTTCACAGAAGGCAAAATAAAATTCATAGTTTTAAGAAAAGTACCGATGGGCAAATGGTGAATCAACTTACAGATTTCAACCACCCCCCCCCCCCAAAAAAAAAGAGATAAGAAGCTCTGATGAGGCATATCTAGCTGTAGGCGGGGCCAGGTAATTGCCAGTAACTGCTCATTATCCACCATAGATCATTACAGAGACGACACGGATTTATGTCTCAAAATATCTGCATCTGACGGTATGAAGCTACTTAGGGACGTCCTGAACACGAAGAAAAGCCTGTTGATTGGTTTAGAAATGAAGGACTTAACTCTCGTATTGCAGAGCTGTTTAACTCCCGCGACCCCTGCCTCATTGAAAGTTTAACTCGTCGTTTGCAGAGTTGCTGGTTTGAAACCTCACATCATCGTAAAGGATGAACGTTTCCTCTGACACCTCTCTAACTATAGTTAAGCAAGCAACAGCCAGTAAACTAAAGACTATTTTGTGGCACATTTCCTCGTAAGTTTCTTTGTAAGCATCGGGTTGCATTTGGTAGCATGAAGGGATGATTTATTCTTTGAAAAGTTGTCTTTGGCTGGATTTTCTCTGCTGGATGGATGTTCTTTTTAACCTTAAAGATTTGTCTGCATGCGTGTTTTCTGGCTCTTGGCTGCTAGCAGATGGTGCTGCAGTGTTTTTTCGGACCATTTTTCATCGACTATTATGGTTAATGAATGTACTTAATCTTTTTGCTGCTAATTTAGGAAGGTGACATCTTTTCCACTTATTAACTTTTCAGCAACAAGGAAAGTGCTGCAACTCCATTGTTATTCCGTTTAATTTGCTGCGTGTGAATGTGTTCACGACGACGCCATTAAAATGTTATTAAAAGGAACCCACAGTCATTCTCTCAGAGGCTGCAGACGAAGCACATTTAGTCCCCCTCATGCCATGATGACTAAAATGGATGGAGCATTGTTGTGCTTCATTATTCTTGCAGTTAATGAAGTGGAATTACAGTCAAGAGTTATTAAAACAGGCTAAATAACATTAGTGTCAGTGTCTCATTGTAAAAAGGATTTTATTGACTCTCTAAGGTAATGTTTCGATTAGGTGATTACGAAAATGTACAGGAGTTTATCTCAGTTTTTGTACTTGTCCTTCAACATCCCCCTGAGTGTGTTAGATTACTCTCATCTCACCGTTGTGAAGTTGGATGTTTACTAGTGGACATATAAAAAGTCTCTCATGATGGTGAGCTTCCTTTCTTCAAAGTCTTTGTTTTATAGTGTTTTTAAAGTCTACGGGAGATGATATCAGATGCTTATTTCCACAGGGTTGGAGATCATAGGAGGATGTACACTGAAGAAGAGAAACCTGTTCCTAAAAAGAAGAGAGGGTCGGCCATTTGTCTGGACCCTTTGGGGGTGGATTAGATGGGAAAGAGGGGTCAACAAGCTCCATAATTATGTCTGGGATGCTTGCTGAATACATACGAGTTAGAAACGCTCATATGAATCAGATGACCTTAAAAAAGTCCAGACCACTGAGGTTGTGCAGACCTTTTAATATTTGGGGACCACCAGTAACATACAACTGAACCTTGAAGGCAACTGTGAAGATCTGTGGAGAAAGGATCACCAGGGTGGTTTAGTCCAAAGAAACTTGTACATTCATGTTGTCGAAGCATCATGTAGCAGGCAAAGCAGGACCTGGGTGGGTTTTAAACCCTGCCGCCCGAGTTAAAGTTATGTTTGCAGACGATTAAGCCAAAGGGACAGCCCTGGTAGTAGGCGCTCAATCAGAGGAATAGTAACAAGACCGCAACTGTCACATGTAAAAGTTTGGTTTATTTTCTTTTAGGAGCCATGAGGTGGCTCAGGGAGCTGGATGCCTCCAGCAGGAGGTTTTCCAGGGAAGATCCAGGACAAACTGGAGGACTACAGGCCCTGCCCTTCATACTTCCAAGCATCTTTTACGTTGCGATGGTTTTTCAATCAATTTGTCCACTAGTGGGCAGACCAGACGCAGATCAGACGCCGGTTGGCGGAGAAGATTTAGCGTTACAAACACGGCCAACACTCACACCTGCTTTCTTTAAAAGTTCATGACAGCTGTACAGCTGTCCTGGATGTTTTCTTCGTCTTCTTCCT
>JAVQJG010168051.1:0-11569 GCA_036024015.1 Craterocephalus amniculus
GATGAGTATTCTCCTGGTTTCCTCCGTGGACCCTTGCTGTGACTACCAGCCCGGGTCTTTAGCGAACACTTCTTGTTTTTCCTTTGCAGCTCTCTCATAGGAGTATTTGGGTAATAAACCCTGTTTGTTTTCTTTTCCGCATATTTGAGTCCTCTTTCCTCTGCGCATCATAACAGGAACAGACGCACATTGGCTCTCTGGATGATTTCATAAGATTTCAGAGCTGCAGTGCACATTGAGAAATGGCTTGAAATTATATGAAATTAATTTAAAACAATCTAACATGGAATAACTAAAGTTAACAAATACTGTAAGTGTTGCAAAATATCCATAACTGCAACAAAAGGAAATGAAATCACAAAGGTTTTTCCGTTCAAAAAGAAAAACAATAACAGCTGGTCATAAAAGAATAAAAACAATCAAAAAACCCATAAAAACAGCACAAAATGACCATAAACTGACTATCAAAATAAAACTGCTGTTACTGGGTCGGAGGCTTTTTTTATGCTCACGTCGAGATGATGTTTAATGTCTCCATTGTGAAAAGCAACTTAAACAACAGACCTGCAGTTTTAGTATGATGTCCAAAGCTTTTTATTTGACATTTATTACACTGATTCATGATATATCTATCATTACTTTATAGTTTATTGTTGCTAAGATCCAAAGCTTGTACTCCCAAATCAAAAGCTTCCAAATCCATCCATAATGTTGAGCCTGAATTTCAGCGATTACAGAGCAACAGCTGGGATTTCGGGGGGGTAAAAAAGAGTTGTTTTTGAAGAAAGACTGATTTGATTTGGCATTTGGGACACTTTAAGCAGTTCTCATAATGTCCTCCAAACACCCCAACTCCGCTCACCATCCTCACAGAAAAAACAACAGTAAACCTTTTTTTCCCTACTAGTTCCTTTTTCTGTTTTGTATATTTAGGCATTTCACAAAGGTATCTCAAATTCCCCAAATGTCATTCCTAGAAAATAGAAAACAGGTGCTAAGAGTGTTTGTTTTGTAAAAAAAGAAAACAAATTAAATTCAATCAGTTAACCCAGGAAGAGGAATTTTCCTCTGCCTCATGCCAAGTTCTGCAAATAAAGAGAGGAAAATCAATTGGCTGCTCCATGATTGACCAAATCCCTTCACCTGCGAGTCCTGAAATCCAATGGCCTGTATGGCTGATGTATTGCCTCTCACCTGGAGAATGATAATGCAATCTTCCCACTAATTGAAACACAACCATTTGAGGTGTTGCACAGCACTTCTTATTTTTATTGGGACTACATTATGGGTCATTTTGTGAATAAGGTTTCTGCCTTTTTTTCTTTCTCTTGAGTTACAACAAAAGTGAAACTTGATTTCTGCAGCATCAAATTATAAATCATTGAACTTATATTTTTCTAATAGTAAAGTTAAATATTTCTTTATGGACACATTGGAAATCTGTAACCTTCTGAAGATTCTCACTCCAGCTGATGGGTTTATAACACTGTTTTTCAGCAAGGCCACCACTTAGATCCAGAAAGAACGGTGTACTATGATGTTTCAGCTACAATTTTCTGTCTTAAAACCACAAACTGGCTTGTTATAATATTCATTCAAGCTTCTATTGAATACTATAGTCTGTAACAGTCTAATATAAAAGCATTTGTGAACTTGGTGATCTGCTTTTTTTAAATTTAGACCCTCAGGTCTAAATTTTGTATTAAGCACGTCTTATGAGAAACCAAAATAGATAGTTATAAAAAGTCAAAGCCGGCTCTGAAACTTAATGCAATCAGCACAACACACACTGGCCTCAAAGAACATTTAATCACTCATATTTTTATTCTTACAATCTCCCTTAAGGGGAAATATAAAAAAGTTCCTTTTTCAACAGACTTCCACATGAAACTTAGGTTTTCCGCAGGTGTTCGCCTTTATTACCTTTTTTCTCCCACTGGATGTCCTGGATCACTGGTCAGCAGACGACTGCTCTTCCTCCTGAGTGACCGCCACCCATGTTATGTTCTGAAAACATCTAAGCGCTCATTTAGATTCATTCTATGTGCTATTTAAGAAGTTACTATGGGACTTTCTTAAAAACAAAACACAAATGTTGATAGCGCCACATTTCACAGGAGATAACAAACTACAGATAAGTGTCATTCCTGCATGTTCAGTCATGGCTTGCAATCACATTGGCATGCTAAGTTAAATACTGTTTAAACAAGCAGGAGAGGGAGTTACGTCTTTATGCAAGTTGCTGCATGCATGTTGCAAATTTGGTCAAATAGAATCCCCTTCACCCTGCAGCAAGCACTTCTGATTTTATACTGTAAATATGTGTTGATGAAAACCCCACACTGAAGCTAAAAATCTGACTGAAGGCGCCATGTAATTAATCTCAAAACAACATCCCAGTGTAATAGAGATCTTTGCAAGATCCTGTCATGTCTGTCTTACTTTCACTGATAGTAAAGTTAAAATGCCCTGTTTGCATTTTCTATTCTACCAAGTGACATTGTATTTAAACAAAGACCAGCCAAGCAAGCATGGATTCATTTTTTATAAGAATATAATCACAATTGACCAAACTAAATTCTGCCTCAACAAATTGGACCGTAACTCTGCAGCAGATGTGAAACCTTGACACGGTTGTTGTGCTTTGCTGTAAGTCTGGAATGTTGACCCAGCATGCATGTCCTTGTAAAACTCACAACCACAAATCAACCAGAGGGATTTAATCAGATATTTTCACTAGCTGACCTTGGTCACACAACATAGAGGCTGCACATCAGCTGCATGAATACAAAATGTCTCTCTGGCATGCAACATCCATGCAGTTTGCTTCAAAACACAGAAGCTCTCGGTTTCCTGCACTCTCATTGAAGTTGAAGAAGAAAAAATACAATGGCAGCTGAAACCTCGACTCAGCGTCCTTCAAGCTCAGAGATGAAATGCACCGACCAACAATACTGAGGAGGCTCATGTAGCACACTCACACACATCTGTCAACATTTTCAGAAGACACACAGCCTCTGGAGTCCTAAACAAGAACAAGTTTGAGCATTAAAAGTCCCCCGGAGAGAGGCGAGTGGAGAAAGGAGGGAGTGAGGACATTGATCTGGTTGTGGAACACGCTGCCGTTTGCCATAGGTCAATGAAATTCCATCAGCTTTTTCCCCCTTTGGTCAATATCTATTTGAAGAGTCTCTACAGGCGTTGTCTTCTCTTTGCCCTCAGCCTCTTGAATTCATCTTCAGTCAGTTGCTTTTCAGCAAGAAGACAGGTTTGAGTCCAGCAAGAAAAGTTAGATGAAAAACACTTGATGAGCAAAGCATAATTGCGGAGAAAAAAATTAATTTTTCCACCCTTTTCCCTGATTTACAATGAGGGATGGGCGATTCATCCATTCAATTCAATACCATAAACTTACGGTAGCTTATTGATATCAATGCCACAATCGGTACTTTTTTTGCGCTTAAAGGATAACCATGATTGTACAGTGTGGATTAAGATCTTTATTAATGAATTAATGCACATTAATATCTTTATTTATATCTTTTTTGCAAGAGCAATATGAAATATACATAAAACTCATGAATACAATCAATTGGAAGAAATCGTTTTAAAGAAAATAATGAATATACTGATGAATAAATTAAAGAAAAATAAGATAATAAAGTCAAACCGCATGGAGACGGCACATGAGTAGGCTACAAACCAAGCTGCAGCATCCATGGCCCATCCTTATGTACAATCTACTAGCATTTGAGGGAGAAAATCTCACACACTGAATATTAACATTTAGAATCAGTTACATATTTATTTTTGTATCAGCATCACAAGCCAGTAGACAATCTCCTTGTAAAATATCAACTTATCCTTAGAACGAATTTTTTTTTATTTTTTCAGCCCATTAACGAACTGCAAAGTGATTGGCAAGCACTGAAAAATGAGAAGGGTTCTGTCTGTTTTGGGGGCTTTCCCTGTGATTCTCTGTGACAGTTACTGACTGGGTCAGCTAGTTATTGGCATGCTCTGGCTAACAACAGCCACATGGATCTGACAAGGCACCAGCCTACAGCAACAGCTGTTATAGCTGGTCATCAGGCTAGCCACGGTCTGCATGAATTACAGAGGACCTGGTTGCCTAACTTGTAGATGGGACAGCAACGTTTTTGTTGACCAAATGGATTGCCAGCTGAAGCTGGCTAATCGTTAACTGAGGTAATTGGCATGTGAGCTCAATCACAATGGGATGTTGTTCCATTATTTCTATTCATGGAACCAGCCCCAAAACTGCACTAAACCAATGATCCCAGACCTTTTTTTTCCACATCTGGAGTCTTGGTCTTGAGGTCAGAAGCAACGCCTATGGTAGCACTAATGAATGAAATTTACTTTTCTTTCAGCTTGAACAGTAGTTGAGGGGTGACTCTGTGATCATTTATAACTTTGTAATGTAAGAAAACCAGTTGCAAACAGAAGGTCAAAGCCAACCTGATATCACAGAAATACTTTAGATAACCACAAGATCTTAAAACTTGTTTACATTTTCCCAGGACCGTGAAAATCAGGGCAATCTTGAGTCACTGGTGGAGATTTGTCATGGTGTCTGCATGACCTTTCTGGTTCCAGAACAACAAAATAAATGTAAAACGTTTGTTAATGCAGAAAAAAAGTTTATAAATTAATATTTATGGTCAAGCTGTTCTCACAAATGGCTTGTATGATTTCTTATGAAAAATAATCATCTGTTTTTCTCTGCTGTTAATTAAACTCAGATTATAGTAAAGAGAAAAAAAACTAAAAAAAAGAAAAATACAGCAAATGGCGCTGAAATTCATACTGCAATATGAATATGTAGTTGCAACTGACTTTTGTACAATCACTGCTCTGTTGCATTTCAGTCACAATCATTAAATGAAAATGAAAAAATCTGATTATTCCATTATTTAACAAATTACTTTGTCAGATTAATCAATTATTAAAGTCATTGATGGGTGCAACCCTAATTGATTAATTGAAAAATGTCACCTTGAAATCTGTCAGAAGCCAGAAAAAAACTAATTTTTTAAATGGCTTAATGAAGATGGACAGATGTATTGAGCCTGATTTTCCAGAATGCTCTTAGTACCCTAACTGTTTTGAAGTCTTATCTCTTACTCTGTCTCTTCCTCTCTTTTATTCTCCCCCTCTCATGTCCTTTTGTGTTTCTTTGCTGAATCAGTTCAAAACAACCGGTGTGTTTATATCTGCTTGCTAGCATGTGATGCAGTGCATAAAGCAAAACAGATGCATCCTCCCAAAGGAAACAGTTGCATGGTGCGGTTTCTATACCACAGGGCAGTGTTGGGCAATAATGGCTCTGGAAATGCATACAGTAGATGTTACTGTCAAGCAAGTACAGAACGTGGAGTTTTAAGTTTGGAAAGTTACATAATGTGTCTTTTAGTTATATCAATGAAAATTTTTCAAAAACCCTCAGTCAGATTCACAAAGGTATTTGTGGACTGAAAAGTTTTAAAGTCTTTTCTCTGATATGTAAATTATTGAAGGACAAACCAGCTGACCCTGCTTTACATAGATAATGGATTTACTAGTTCACATGTAAGCTCTAACTTGCAACCACTTCTCCTGGAACCCTGGAGATCAGACTGGGGGGCATTTTACATTTTGAATTAAAGAGCCAATAGGAAACCTCCATGAGACTTTTTCAACACGTATTTGCACGTCATGCAACTAGTTAAACTAAGGAGCACTACGTTTTTTATTAGTCAATAAGTAATGATTTTGTTTACACGCTGAGAAAAACATCAATCACAAGTGTTACTAGAAAGTCTTGGGTAGTATTGGGACTTCACTAGTTAACTACTAATCAGTCTTTAGACTTGTTAGCTAGGCTTATCAGCATCATCAATCAAATTACCATTTGCTTTACGTTGCTATAATGCAACTTGCTTCAAATACTGTAGTCTGTTGTGGTATCACATTATCAACTTTTATATTATCTTATTAACTTGTTATTAATTTGAAAAAATCAATCAAATTGTAATATTTCCCAAATTAATAAATGAATACAGGAAACAGAGAAAAACTTCTCTTTAGCATAACTGCTCTCGTAAACAATCTGTATTATTAAGAAAATAAACTTCTTTCCACTAATCAACAGGATGTTGTTCACCTCGCCAGCTTAATTCCAGACTTGCTTCAGCACAGTCACTGGGACCGTTTTGCATATTACCGTAGCAACTCACTGTTTTATCATCAGGCTCACTTCTTAAATTTCCTTAATAGTAGTTTCATTTTAACCCAGACATTTCGTATGGAAATGTGACTCCTCCCTGCTTTACTGAAATGAGGCTCACAGCAGAAGGGATGTTGTTTCAAACACAAAAACAAGACCTGTATTAACATATCAAGGAGCTGGAGGAGAAGGAGGGGAAAAGGGGAGCTATTCTAAACATCTTCCCAGTGGATATCTGACAATAGATGTGTGTCTCTGTAAAAGAAGTAACAGTTTATTTCGGCCGTGTGAATTTGAAATGTAATTGCTTTGATATTTGTTTCCCTTTCAGCTGTCAGATACTCCACGTTGAGTGTCCGGGGCACAAGCTGCACCTGTTTGTCTTTCTTGCCTAACAAAAAACCTCGTCTTGCAGAAGCAGCTCTGAGATTGTTGCCATGTAGCAGCCATGGGAAGGTGTTAAAACCCCCCTCTCCTCAGGTTTTTATTAAACCTATAACTCACGGAAACAGATGTTCGTGAAATTTGTCTCAGTATTGTGTGTTTATTAATGTTGTTGAAGGAGGTCGGAGTAGCTTGTGGAGGCTTTTGGAGGAGCAGACGACAAGAAGTGGAGCAGTGCTGCTGCCAGTGTGTGATAGCAGTGTGTGGGGCTCTGGGGGGGTGCATTAGCTGCTGTCTGGCGTCTGAAAGGGTGAGGGGAAGTGGGAGAGAAGCTTAATGTCTGTCTACTTCTATTTCCCTCTTAATTTCACACACTGTTGAGTCAGCCTATTGACTGACTGCTTATGGTGATGCTGGCAATCCACCAACACTGCAGAGGAGGCGGTGCATATAACTCTTTCTCGCTGCTCCATTTCACCATGCAGGACCTCCACTTATTTAATAAGCTGGTACGAGGCCCATTCTCACCCATCAGTGCGTGTGTGTAATCTGCCTCCTACATGGGGGTGTGTGTTTGATGCACTTATCAGGTTGTAGCTGTGGGCATCTCGGCAAGACGTGTGCATGCTACATCTTTGTGTGAGATGAGTAGTGAAGTAAGAGGGGGCCTGCATGCACTGTGAAGGCTCTTTGCACATTGGTGTCCCATGTGTGCTCAGTTCTCGAATCGATATTGCTTTGCTCTTTTTCCCCACGATCCCCGAAGTTTTATGATTTCAGAAAGTCAAAAAGAGACCCCCCCCCCTTCAAGACAGAAAAGTAATTGGACGTCCTATCTGTACTGAAAAACTGCTCATAATCAGGAATCGCAGGAGCACAACTCCAGCAGAGGAAGATTTACATTTATTATCTGAATAGAAATTCCAGTTTTTTTTTCTTCTCCAGGACATTTTACTCATGACTGTGACTTTTCCGAGGTCATGTTAACTTTGCACCATCTTTACTGTAAAGTTTCAGAAAGCACAACTCCGGTACAATAACTGCATTTAGTTATGTAATGGGAGCCTTCAGGCCCTCGCTTTTGCAGCCAAAAGGTCAACACAGAGACTTGCCCCCTGGATTAGCTTGAACTAAATACATCCAAAAAAATATAAAGGAAAGAAATCTACTTGTAGTGCCAAGGTCTCACATCCTGACTATTTTCAGAGCATACGACCACTGAATTTCATACTGCTTGGCCTGTGCAGTCACGACTCCCTTGGACCATAATTGATGCTCAGTGGACCAGAAAGTGGTTTATTGCTCATTTTGAGGTATGAAACAGACAATCGCAGAGGATGCTTTTTAGGAAACAAGCAGTTCATGTTCTTAATCCGAGGTCCCAAAAGCAGCTGAGGGCTACTCTCTTCACAGCAGCTGAGATTCATGTCAACGCTCAACTATCTCATCTTATATGTAACCAAAAAACACGTTTGAGCAAGCATTAATAAGATTAAACTTTGCTAATAAGTATCTCAAAAATACTTGAAAAAGAACAAATACTTAGAAGGTATCATGGAAGAAGAAAGTGTGATTTGTTTAGTTTCAGTTTCAACACATTTATGACCTGCTCAAATGATAAGCAACACCTGCAAGTAATAGTTTATTTTTGCTTGAAAGCTGGCGACAATGCATGGGTAGATGAAGGGTTGTAGGCAGAACTGTTGGCTACATGCTCAAATCAAGAACATGCCCACACTCAAAGCTAAGTTTCTCTAAGGTAAAACTTCTTCATTTTTAAAGTTGCAGGGCAATTCTTTTTAATCATATTTTCACAATTGAACAACTTCACAGCAAGAAGGTCGCTGGTTTGAGCCCTAGGCAGAGTTTGAGCCACAAGGGGCTGCTGGTTCGAGTTTGAAGTGATCTTTCTGTGTTCAGTTTGCATGTTCTTCCTGTGTTTGTGTAGGCTCTTACCAGGTACTCTGGCTTCCTCCCACAGTCCAAAGACATGCCTGATAGGTTAATTGGTCACTACAAATTCTCCCTAGGAGTGCAAGTGTCAGTGGTTGTCTGTGTTGGACTGGTGGCCTGCAGGGTGTACCCTGCCTCTTATAATTACTAGGATAGGCTCCAGCCCACCTGTATCCCTGAATTGGAATAAGGGGTACAGAAAATTAATGAATGAATGAAAAATTTACATTAAAATTTCATTCACACCTAATAGTCCACTAGACTTGGTTGGTTGAGTGGGGGGTTGCAACATTTTTCTGTTCAGAGTTAGGTTATGAATATCTTAAAAACAGTAAATTTAAACATAGTTTGCATCTAATTTGCCAATTTCATTTTGCTTAATCTGCAAGCTAATATCTCCTCAAATCACTGGAAAGTTTCCCCAATAGCTTCTTGGGAGGATTCAATAAACCGCCACAGACAGTAAATCAAGTCCATCTGCAGTGGAACAGCTGCGACGGCTGAAAATTGTCCTCTTTTCTGGGTCACAGGAATGTATACAAGGTAAATCACCAACTTGTAATCTGCCTGCTGTCACCTTACTGCGCGGCTTAAGGGCCTTATCAACGTCAACAGTGCCGAGGCCATTTTGTTAGCGAGGAGTAAATAACATTACATTGGTCATGAAGCGAGATAAGGTGTTTTGTGAAACATGAGCCTTAAGAGATTTTGACAGGTAACTGATATTTTGTGAAGCTGAGCTGGTTCAGAGGAGAGAACATCGTAAATGAGATGCAGGAATATGTGGAGAAGCTGTGTGATATCTGGGAAGAAATGGGACTCTGCATTTTTCCCCGATGATGTGAGGGTGTCATTGATATCACCGGGTTTTGTCGATGTGTGAACACCAGGGAGAACCACATTTATTATTTTTTTCAGCACCACTTTTTCTTTCAAATGGTAATGTGTGTAATTTACCAGTCTATAATCGGCATAGAAATAGAGGGAGAGGACAAGAAAAACAGATCAGGCCTCATGTGTTTGGAAGTATAGTTCCCTGGCAGCTGATTGTGCGCTTGTCAACTCCCCGCTCTTCATAATAAACTCCTGGTGTTACTCACCTTTGCGAGGGAAGCTTCTTGCAAAAGGCTTCTTAACAGGAGAGAGAGCCATGTCTGCCCCCATGATTTGTTATTCAGTGAACCGCATCTCTGGAGAAATGGATTTACTGGCTTGCCCTCTGCAGAGGAATGAAGGTCAACCCCTACCATGGAGATGCCATTTGCAGCGCAAAGCAATTGTTAATACCTAGCTCCATTTGGAATTCCAGTGATGGAGAGGAAGGGTGGAGGGATTAGGAGGGCAGAGGCAGAGCTGGTCTTTTGGTTTCTCTCTTTCAGAGCAGAGCGCCACAGGTCTCTGCACTCACCGCTACAACCATCTGGTGTTTGGGGGACACTGCTACTGCTACTGCAGAACTGCTTACGTCTCTGCATTTCTTGGATGGAAATGTATAAGAACATGTGAAGCCTCAGAGTGAGAATGCAGATGTTGGATTTTACATTTTGCAAATATCTCAAATTTGCCAGTAAAGTAGGCAGCCTACATGTTTTTAATCTGCAATGCTGTAATGCCAAAAGTTTTGCAAAATACTTACTTGATACAAAGATTGATATAACTGTTGTGTGCATTTGAAAACACATCAGGAACCAGTTATAAGAGTATGAACAACTTCTGCATTTGCAAGGGCTTTTGCCTTACAATTACATGCCATTTATCCAACAAGTTTCATAAAATCCAGCTGTGCAGCCTTTACATAATCTTGTTGACTTGCAGACAAACAAATGGTCTCTATCTTGGCGCATTCTTAAAGAGGCTCTATGCAAGTCTCTATGCAACATTATCATCATCAGCAGCTTGGAAGTCATTCTTTTGCTTGACTGACCTGTTCTGATGAAAAAGCGAACATTTCCTCCTCCATCGGGTCTCCCCCTACCAGAAACGGCGCTTGCAATTTAGCCCATTGATGCTCGCGCTTGTTTTGGTTTGGAAGTGTCGCGATACACGAGACTACCGCTATCAGGCCGGTCGTAAATCCGTTTGGACAAATATGCATGTTTACTCTGCCATTCGGCTTTTGCTTTTATACTGCTTCGATAATTACTTTTACTACGTGCCTATGAAGCCATGGTGACTAGCTGTAGCCTGTTCAAGACAACCGTAAGTTGCCTCTGTTTACAACATTCTTCTTCGTTTATGGCCTATTTTCTCGTTCTGGAGCTCCCCCTACAGCTTTGGGGTGGGCACTGCATGGTAATACCCAGAGTTGCATTGATCCGCTTTAAAGCGTGAAGTATTGTGGAATAACAAGAATGACCATCAATCTTATAGGGAAAAACCCACCTTGCCAAAGACAAATTAACATGGACGTTTTTTTATCAAAAAGAGCAGATTCCAAATTCTACTTCTTTGAGCTGAACACGGATGGCATGACAAGAAACAGATGATTGAACAAGTTTTCAAGACAAAAGATAGCTGAACATGATGTCCTTTTTGTAAAGAATGGTTTCATCTAGACTAAAATCAGAGGTGGGTAGAGTAGCCAAAAGCTGTACTCAAGTAAGAGTACTGTTACATGTACACAAAAGTTACTCAAGTAAAAGTAAAAGTAATGACTCCAAATATTTACTTGAGTAAGAGTACTAAAGTACACAGTGAAAAATGTGTACTTGAGTACCAAGTTGAGTACCAAGTAACATCTTATTTATTCCACATTCAACGTGCATTCTTGAGCTTTTACAGCTTGAACAGTACAGAAATCTGAATGAAACTTTGTGCCAAAAAGCAATTTACAGATGAAATCGACACACTGATAGGCTTCTGAGCAACTCGTGTTGAACATTTGAGCACAGACATTTTAATAGAAAAAAGTTCAAAATTAAATATTTGCTTGAAAATATTGAACATATCTAACATCTAAATATTTGTGAAACTGAGACAGATAAATGCATGCTTTGCTCAACT
>JAVQJG010168053.1:0-15324 GCA_036024015.1 Craterocephalus amniculus
TGTGAGTGTGTGTGTGTGCGTGTGTGTGTGTGTGTGTGTGTGTGTGTGTGTGTGTGTGTGTGTGTGGGTGTGTGTGTGTGTGTGTGTGTGTGTGTGTGTGTGTGTGTGTGTGTGTGTGTACATTAGACTGCGGGTGACAGCACATGATTTACTATCCTTATGTCTTAATTAAATTGTTTCGGCAAAGCTATTCTGAGAGAGAGTGGGGGAAGAGAGACCGGAGAAAGAGGTAAAGAGCAGCGCATACAAATTAGACGTCAGATAGAAAAGAGGCGGAAACAGGGAATGGATTCAGAGACAACTACATTTAGAAATGCATCTAGAAAGAACAAAGAGCCCAGGAGACGGGACCGGAGGAGAGAAAGTGAGCGAGGATGACGGAGACAGAGGGGGGTTGTTGGGGAATTGTCCCAGAGAGTTGATGCATTTACATCCGCAGCCGGATGCCTAGTTTTACGTTCACCTGAAGACACACTATACCATATCTGCACTTCCTCAGCTTCCTCCTTCCTTTCTTTCTCATGTGTGTGTTTGCAGCCAGCTGGATTACAACCACATCAGCTGTATTGAAGATGGAGCTTTCCGAGCATTACGTGACCTGGAAGTGCTGTGAGTACCTGTTTATTCAGTCGTCCTGCTACAGCAGCAGCAGCAGAGCTTTTCTCAATGAGGAACGTTAACAGCGTTTACCTAACTGACCTTTTAAAGACTGCATTGCTTTTCAAGCCTTTGAAAAAGGAGATTTTCAAATAGTTTCATGAGGGAATGTCCATCTCTGTGCTGTGTTATTTTTGTTGTCATATAATTTGTTAAATAAGTTAGCAAAGTATTATGTCTTTGAACAAACACCAGTCAGACCGAGTCACTAATAAGTCTGTTAGCAAATGTCTGTTTGCATCACATGGCAGGCAAAATTTAAAGTCAGTCAGCTCTACTGGGAGATATGTGCTGGTATCACAGTGCATTTAATTGTATTACCAGTAGAGTAAATATTGAGACGCCGGGTTTAATCCACTTTTAACCGCCAAATTTCTAAGTTTTTGAACAGAAATTCTCATGAAAGACAACTTAGCAACTATTTAATAATGCCCAGGTGCTACATTACTATTTATCATGTTGTCTTCACAACTCAAGTAGAACCAAGTTTAAAAGGGTATCTTCTTAATATTTATCTATCTACTTATTCATTTATTTTTATATTCATATTTATTTAAACAGAGTTACTTGAACTGTTAGTGTGTTTCACAAGGCAGACAGAAGTCAGAGTGTCCTCAGTTTAAAGAATCAGGGAACAAATGGGGATGGGAGAGCTAAGCTTACATCTAAGAACAGCAACAGGAAAACAGTTCATTTTGTCTATTAATGCAACTTAAAACCCAATTATTTTGTCACATTGAAATGCTTTTGCTGATTTAAACACTGTGTTCCTTTTGCGTCAGACTTCACTGAGCACACACAACATGATCCGTGGATTAGGGGCATTCTGCTATTAAGGAAGTAACAAAGTAAATAATTGTCTGATGCAAAACATTCACATTATTGCTGAAACTACTCAAGCCATCCATAAATATATACGACTAGGTACAGAAATTCGCTCTTTTTTTCTCTTTTTAGAGTAGCTGTTACAGTAGCTCAGCTCCCTTGTGAGAGGACTGTGAAATTAACACTAACAACTTCGTTTTTAAGCATATTAACATAATATGGTAGTTTTACAAATGTTAATCATACAGTTATAAACACAGAGGTAGACTCATATGTAACAAACATCCATTGCAGAGACATATTCCCATGCATGTGTGTCCCTAGCAGCTCTGATTTCCATAAGAAGCATGTGTGGTTGAATGACTCCAATGATCCATCTCGCCATGTACAGCCATTTTAGTGTTCAAACAGAGCTGGAGGTGAGCAGCTGCAGGCAAGTGGAGGATGTAGAGGTGGCACTAATTTACATTTGTATATTTTCACAGATTTAATCCGAGCCAGAGGAAGAGCTTAAGCTAACATGTGCCCCGAAAACATTATTTATTAAAGAGGGTTTTGTTCAATCCGAACTCTATTCATTACATTTCCAAATCACACTCTGTGCTTCAGCTTGTTGAATTATATGTATAGTTAATGTGAACATCCAATATTCTCCTCCTTCCTCTTCAGCACCCTCAACAATAACAACATCAGCCGACTGTCTGTGGCCAGTTTCAACCACATGCCAAAGCTCAGGACCTTGTAAGTTCATATTTGCTACAAGTTACTCCCCAACAGAGAGAGATTCCTTTCATCTGTACTTTATATATTTAACTGACTGATCTTTACTTGCGACTCTCTCTCCTGCACCTCCACCGCTCCCATCTCCCCCGTGTCATCAAATCTATTCAATCTCCTCTTCCTCCCCCCACCTGTTCTCACTGCTTGTATACCTTCCATACCTCCCCTGATTGTCAAATACTCTCCATCTCCCCCACCTCCATTGGCCCTCGTCCTCCCTCCTTCCTCGTCTCCGTCCAGTCGCCTGCACTCCAACAACCTGCAGTGTGACTGCCACGTAGCCTGGCTGTCCGAGTGGCTGCGACAGCGCCCTCGCCTGGGTCTCTACACGCAGTGCATGGCCCCTCCACACTTGAGGGGGCACAACGTGGCCGAAGTGCAGAAGAAGGAGTTTGTGTGCTCAGGTAGGTTTTGCTCGCTGTTAGCTTTTGCTTTGTTTTGTGGCTTTCCTCTGCTTGCTCTGTCTCAGCAGCAATCCTATCCTTTGTTTAGTCTTGTTTGCTTCTTCTCACTGTCTTTTACTCATGCTTTTAAAGATTGGGATGAAGGTAAGTGCTCATCTTCCTCTGCATGGCTAAGCTTTCACTTTATGTACTGCATATATTTAACTGGGTAATTGGTGTGATTAGATTAGTTTGTTTTGTTTTTTTCTCTCTGAATTATTTGTGCTTCAGCTTCCTCCAACTTTGGGATTTACACAGAGGATAACCTGTCATCCATGAATAATACCGGCTCCCTGTCTCTGTGTAGGTTACCAGTCGTCATCATCTTCCTCCTGCAGTGTGTTACAGTGCCCAGAGTCCTGCACCTGCAGTAACAATATTGTGGACTGCAGAGGAAAGGGTCTGACAGAAATACCCACCAACCTGCCTGAAACTATCACTGAGATGTAAGATACACAATTTCTGAACATGCACACACCCTGAGCTCCGGCATCCACGCGAGGCGCAGTGATATTTCTCTTGCTCTTTCACTGTGCATCTCAATTTTCTTTCTTTGTCTTTCTCCGCCTTTCTGTTTCATTACTTCTATTTGTTCTTTGTGTGGTGAAACAAAGGCACACGTCTGTGAAATGAGAAAGTCTGTTCATGCAGCTACTTCTTACTTAAGAAAATAATGGAGGACGGAAAAAGGTTGAGAGATTTCTTTGAGACACATTTCAGACCATATTGCCATTTACAAGTTGGATTCGAAAAAGGACGAAGGAGAAGGCTTGACTGGGAACAAAAATATTCAATTCTCCACATCTGCCTCTTTACATTACTGTGTATGGTGGCATGCCAAAATGTGGGCATCCTTAAGCAGGTACAATATAAACTGATGAGCAGAAAGAACAAAGTTTAGGGAAATATGCTGAGTGGTTCTAATCTCTAGGCAAGATTAGTCTTTTGCAGCATTTCGATTTCATACAATTTTTTGAATAAAATTAAAAGGACCATGCAAGATGCAAAAAAACGTAAACTTTCACCAAGGTCTGCGATCTGAGTTCATCAGCTCTGTTGGTGGCATTCCAGTCTTATTTAAAATGCAAAGAGGCCAAAGTAAGAACTAGACAGAAAAAAGACAGAACAGCAATCATGCTAAAAGTAATACAGCTCAATCAATAACTCAGTTGAAAACAATACATGAGTTTAGTTTGAGGTCATGACATAAAACATGCATGTCATTTAGCCATGAAATACAATATCCAAGTTTAAGTTCGTTGCACTGCACATTTCACAACAAATTTGACTTGTGGAAAGGAATCATTGCTAGCAGCTCTTGGCTTACAGATGATATCCTCAAGCAGGTGGCAGGAAGTTGCTCGCTGTCATTGCTACTGTAGGAAAAGCCAAGTGATGAAATTTTTAAGCTTCAAAAATGCTCCGATGAGGAGAAAACCTGCATTCTCACAGCTAAATACAGGGGAACATTGAATTCATTAATAAGCAAAACGTATTCATGGCAACTTACTAATGGAAAACTTTTATTTGTGGTCTGCGATGAGCAGAGCTATGCGATGAGCATAAGGGTAGATTGATCATGGTGTGTGCTAGTGTTAAAACCACTGAGATGGGGGGACATTTCAGGTTTTAGAGGGAAGACTCAATTTAGCTGGCAACAAATTCAGCACTCTGCCACTAGAGAAAAAGCTGGAAAAGAAAAGAAGATTTGTTTTATAAAAGGACAATATTCACTCCTCACAATCCACCTCAGGAGGTTTCTTCTCTCCCACATTCCCTCAAACTAAACATTATGGAAAAGCTGTTAATGGACCTAACATCCCTTTGAACTTAAGGTTTGAAGGTAAATTTGTTCAATGTCATACTCAGCTCAGATTTGTATTAATAGATTTTACGCTGGAAATGGACCTTGAATTTGCTGGCTTGAGGCTTGGAACACTTGAAACCCCAATAGAGTAGGGGGAAAAGAAAAATATGAAATTGTATGTGGTTATAAGGACCATAAATGACTGCAGCAGAACTTAACATTAGGCAACAACAAGAAAAGAAAAAGAACTGACTTCGGGAAACTGTTTTGAAATTGCTCTACTGCCTCTATTTTCGCCGGATCTCCATATGTGAAACGCTTGGACAACAGTCATTTAGAGCTTTTTTCCAGTTATTTCCCCTCTTCTCTATTCCTTTACACTCATGGCCTGATTTTGTTATTTTGGCCTGACTGATGGAAAGTCAGACTTAATGCAAAACGTCCCAGGCAGTTAAATGTGTGTGTGTTTACGTGTTTGTATGTCCATCTGAGTATATGCTGTTTTGCGATGGCTAAAGATCAGAGAAATGTACCAGACTTTGGCAACAGTCATCAAAGTGCCTTATCTGGAAATCTTCCCCTAAGCCAGAACTCCTGGGAATGTGCAGCAGTAAGAGGAGATAGGTCTGTGATAGGGGGAATGTTAATATCTCTCCTCAATGGTCTGTGTGTATGTTTGGTTCCAGACGATTGGAGCAGAACGCCATCAAGGTGATCCCAGCTGGGGCCTTTTCTCCATATAAGAAGCTACGCAGGATGTGAGTAGATCGGGAGATTTGTGTACCCTGCACCATGTCAGCCATCTGCAAAGCTTCTAAATGCCTTTGTGGACAGGTTTACCTCTGTGTTTCACTTTCTGTGTGCCTCTCTTCTATGCCTCTCTTGTTTCGTTTTTTACTGTCTCTCAGAGACTTGAGTAACAACCAGATATCAGAGCTGGCTGCCGACGCTTTTCAAGGCCTACGTTCCCTCAATTCTTTGTGAGTACTCTGTGCTGATGATTGAACTGCCTAATTATCTGTTATTTTTACAAAAAGAACTTATTTTGGTTCATAACTGTGGATGGGCAAATTATGTCTTCAGATGGCTCTTCAACTCTGCTATGTTGTACTGCCGTGTTTTACAATGTTTTCAGCTGATACTGTAGTTTCTTCTTTATGCTTGGAATCATGTTCAAAATGGCTGTTGTGTTAATATTCAGTTGCCATTAAGCAAAACTTAGCTGTCACGTGATGTCACAAAGGTTGGAAACGTAGGTAGTATTGCTTTAAGGGTAATTTATGTTTTTAAAAACCTAAAATTGGCCAACATGCATTGCACGCTCTCCACAAATCCAGTCACCCTTACGTTTGATCCAGAAGAAGCCGCCAGTAATAACAGAGAATAAAGTTTAAGCAAATATGAGGTGCCCACAGCTGTGAAGTCATTCATTTCCCCACTCATCATGGTCCAATTTTAAGTCAAAAATAAAATCAAATAAAATGCCTGTCAGTTGTTTTGGTCCAATATGTAAGAGATCAACAGAATAAAAGTCCATAACACAACGAAGTAAAGCAGACTTCAGTCTGATTTAATAGCCGGAGCAGATTTTTCTGTATCTGATGTAAACTTACTGTCAGATCTATCCCATCTAAGGTGGTGCAAAACTGATCTTGCATGATAAAAATACTTACCCCATAATCCAATTTCCACATTAACTCTCATCCATAAACCATTAGAAAAATTAAGGACCAAAGAGGAAATAAGTATTTATGAGGCTCACACTAATGAAGAAGAATGAAAACAAAACGTGCAATTCTAAAGTAAGTTTTATCACAGATGTATTTTTCTGTGACCCGAGTCTCAGATCGGATCGTCTGCTTTACGTGTGAAGCTTTGTGAAGGCGAATGGACAGTAGAGCTGAGCAAGGAATGAGAGATGTAGTGTTAGTTCATGAAGAAGTTACATTAAGGTCTCGTCTCTCCAAAGTCAATAATTCATAAATGCTGAATTGCTGAATGGAGGCTCCTGCCACCTCATTACACTTCCACCACAGACAGAGCGGGACACACGGTTTCATGCTGACACACCACATACAGTATATGGGTTTCACATTAAGCGAGCGCTGCGTGTTCTTCGTGTGTCAGTGTTTGCTTGGGGAGGATGTAAATGAGCCATCAGTTGCGTCTGCACAGAGCAATGCGGGCTAACGTGTCTGTGAGACATAAATGAGGCGTCCACTCGCCACCTCGTGTCTTTGCCAGCATCAGGTCTCTCAGGGACATCCACTCAGCGCAATGAGAGAAAAGCCAATCTGAAACACACTGCATACACAGTTAAACTCAGCGTAGAGATGACTGATCATTTGTGTGTTAAAATGTAAATGTGTATGTGCATATGTGTGTGTGTGTGTGCGTGTGTGTGTGTGTGTGTGTGTGTGTGTGTGTGTGCGTGTGTGTGTGTGTGTGCGTGTGTGTGTGTGTGTGCGTGTGTGTGTGTGTGTGTGTGTGTGTGTGTGCATGTGTGTGTGTGTGCGGGAGGTATTTACGGGGGAAAGTGTTGCTTGTCTGAGCCTTTAACTGTTTTTGTTTGTAATTGAGTGGATTTTAAAAGTACTGCATCTTAAACAATTTTCATTCCTTACACTGAACATTGTAAACAACAGGCGTAATTGCTTGATGAATGAAATGAAGGACATAAATTTACTGGTGTCATTTGATGTAGAAATGATGAGAACAAGGTGGATAAGGGAACAAGAATTAAATTTGATGGTAAGAATCTGACCTAGAACCACCAGAGGGGTCATAATGACACCCTGCTGACGCATCATTAGAAAATGATGAAGGGCAAGGCAAGTTTATTTCATACACAAGACCGTTCCAAGTGCTTTCTGTGAAACATTAGAAGCATTAAAGCAGGATTCAGAAGAAACGTTGAAGAGTAAAATAAAAACAAACTTTTATAAGAAATAAAAGAAATTAGATGAAAACAGAAGAAAAAAAGAAACCTTCAATGAAGACATGATAAAATGCAAGAAATAAAAGATAACAGTTGCTTTACTAAAGGCGGCAAATAAAAAAGTTTTTAGCCCTGATATGAAACTGCTGAGACTTTCTGTAGACCTCCAACTTTTGGGAGTTTGTTCCATGTGTTGACACAAAGCAGTCCCTGAATCAATTTATTGCAGTGCCAGAAAGCACTGCCCAGTATTTCATATGGTCTAGGTAGATGTTATAATCCAACATTGTTTGACCCAGATCATGTTAATATTCTGGGTCTGGTGACCCAGAAGGTTCATATATAGGGAGTACTGGGTGAACTGTTGGGCCTTTGGAGATTTAGGGGTGCGTCACCCAATGGCTCGGTGCCGGTCTGCGCTCTCTGAGTGCTTCTAGTTTTTTATGTTATGACTCCAAGTAAAACATAATACTTCTTCCACTAAAGTATTCATGTAACAGACACTGTACATGGCTTGCTGAACAATCAAACAATAAAAATAACAATATAATATATGAAAAAACTGTCTGTGCGTATCTTTGTAATATCATTATTAGTATTATAGGCTAAAAGTGCATGTGTTATCTCATTCATAACTTCTTATTGTAGTGTTTGCTCTCTGCAGGGTACTATATGGGAACAAGATCACTGAGATTTCAAAAGGACTGTTCGAGGGGCTGTTTTCTCTGCAGCTGTTGTGAGTAAACACACAAATACTGGCAGGAACACACAAAGATAAGAGCTTAGAGCTCACACCACCATCTCATTGATATTCAGTTGGAAGGTGCTTACTTGAACCATTTTCGCCAGAGAGGAGACATCTTAACTGAAAGCCATCATCACTGACCTGTACCACTGAAACACTCAACACAGACTGATAACACGATGAAGCTTCATTTTGCTCTGCTTCTCCTTCACTCCGTCACCTCTTTGTTTCAGGTTGCTGAATGCTAATAAGATAGCGTGTCTGCGTGTGGATGCATTTCAGGACCTTCACAACCTTAATCTGCTATCACTGTATGACAACAAGCTCCAGACCATCGCCAAGGGGACTTTTTCATCACTAAGAGCAATACAAACATTGTACGAACACACACACACACACACATCTAAGTCAGAGCACAAGCCAGACTAGTGGAGATTTGTAATGCGCTCATAAACACACTGGGCAGAAAAGACAGAAGATAGTTTGAAAGATGAATGAAAGAAGTCCAACAATGAATAGAGGAGTTGGCTTCAGGTATCACCCACCTAACATTTAGCAACCTGGAGCCATATCTCCAAAATAATCTTACATGTTGGTCACAAACATCTTCAGGTTTTTTGATAACAAAGTATTATTTAAACCAGGTATTATGGGCACAATATGTTGGCAATAATAATATGTTAATAATATGTAAATGCAACATAATCCAAAGAAAATATGAAAAAATGTTCCTGTGACATGGCACTGTCCATGGTGCTGAAGTAGCAGACATATTTGATATTTGTTCAAATATCATAGTCCTGTATCACTATGTTCACAAGTATACTATGAGATAAAATGTCAGTTCTACTGTATAGATTAGCTTCGAACTCATGATCAAAGTGACAGATAGCAATAGTTTCTCCTAAAGGAAATAGACAGACTCTGTCCTGCTTTAGCATATCTCAGATGAGTGTCATATGTGTGGGACACTAGCTCACTTAAATAGAAAGAACATGAGAACAAACAAACTTTACAAAAAGATGATTTCCCTCTATGGGATGTAGATATTTGTGGGTATTTTTAAAGCCTCTATTTTCCAAACCAATGACAAGAAAATAGATCTAAAAGAATATTACTAGTAGTTTTAATGTCATTGTGTTGTAGAAATTCAGTGATGAAAAAATTACTTTAGCCTGAATTTGTTCTTTATCACCTTTAGCTTGTTTTATTCTGTAATTGTGGAAGGTCCAAAGAGCCACTTGTGGCTCCAGAGCTGCATGTCAAAGTCTCCTGTTTTAGATAAAACAGACATAAACAGATAAAAACATTTATTGTTGCAAACATTAAATAGTTTTTCTGTCATTTTGTCACGTTTATATATATATATAATCCAGCTTGAGTACGAGTTTAAAGTTATAGATACAGCAGTAGTTTGAAATATCCATAAAAAATTATTTCTGTGGCTACAGTCAGACACCCGGGTTCAGTATATATTATACTAACACTTGAATGTGTGTGTGTCTGTATGTTTTGTGTGTCAATGTGTGTCTTTGTGGGGGAATCAGACATTTAGCCCAGAACCCGTTCATCTGCGACTGCCACCTGAAGTGGCTGGCGGACTACCTGCAGGACAATCCCATAGAGACGAGCGGTGCCCGTTGCACCAGCCCCCGGCGTCTCGCCAACAAACGGATCGGACAGATCAAGAGCAAAAAGTTCCGCTGCTCAGGTATGAAGGCACACGCACTGTTTCTTACCATTTCTGACCACACATCAGATTCAAGACAAACTTTCCTCTCCTTTCTGTGTATTCCTGCTGGGATTTTCCTCCAGTCTTTCTCCGAATCACCCTAAGCTCACAAACAGGAAAACACTTCAGAGAACTCAAGCCTTCTGTCATGTTTTAATTTTCATTTCCAATCTCTTTGTCTCTCCGTTAGCTAGAGAACAGTATTTCATCCCAGGTATTGTACATTGAGTGTGTGTGTGTGTGTTTAAGAAGTTTTTGTCTAGTCCCTACACACTCACAAAAAAAACGACACTCTGAGTGGCCTGCCCTGACTGACTCCTTTTAAAGCCAAAACCTTTTATTTTTCTTTGCCCACATTAAGTACTAATGCATCATGTCTAACCAGGCACAAAATAATCACACCATCATCACTGCACTGGAAATTAAATGAATTAAAGTATGTCTGTGCAGCGATCACACACAGCATATTTGAACACCATTTCTCTTTACTTCTTGGCATGTCTAACGAAAGCTAATGTATGAGCATGCGTCCGAGAGCATTTTTGTCCGTTTCTCTCGCTGCAGAACATCAAAAGGTCACACAGTCGCCATGCTCAGAGGGGTGCTGGGAAATATGCAAATCAGACATGCATATGAGATCAGTAGCAGGGCTAAAGGCGGTCATTACCACAGAGGAGGCAGCGTGTGTGCGCGCAGTCATTAACTCTGAAGCTCACCGGAGGGACCGAGGTTTCAAAGCACTAATACCACATACGGGGCTAAGCTGAATAATTTAAGGCTGAAAAGTTGAGTAAACATGTTCTGTCCTGTGAAACAACCTTCGTTTTGCGGTTCAGATCGATACATTTTAAATCCTCTCATTTCATTTAAATTCTGAGCGCTATTTCCACTTCGTTCACATGTTTGATGCTGGCAGACTTGGATGTTTTCTGTGTTGTTTCATCGTCACAATCTGCATCAGTCATGCCTCAAAGCGAACTATTCAGAGATGTGTGTACTACAGGCATGATTCTCACATTTCACAAGTCATTGCTTTACTTTACGCGAGTCACCGCCCGGGGAGGGCTGCACAAGTTGTAGTTTTTTTTCCTTTTTTTTGATGGGTATTTTATTTCAGTTTATCATCAATTTTATTTCCTTTCTGTTTAAATAAACAAGTGAAATCCCTTCTTCTTTTTCCTACTGCTTTTCTAACACACTCAGGAGTACACCATGTCGGCTGTAAGTAACACTAACACACAATCAGTGGTTCCCCGTCGACTCAGAATCCCTCACCGCTTAACCCCAGAGCTGGTCTCTGACCTTTGACCCCTCTGTGACTCCTCCTGTCTATCCACCCCCAACAACAATGAGAATATTCATAAGATTTACACCTTAGCGCACAAAGGTTTATGTGCTATTCTCTTCTCCCCGTACCTGAGTCATGCCCGTGTGTGTTGTCGGTCTGTCTGTGAGCGCGGGTGGGAGTGTTTGTGTCGTGTGGGGGAGTGTGTGTGGAGCACCCAGACGTCAGGGCTTCTCTTGCATTCAGCGCTGCTGTAACTCTCCTCCCACTCCTCTGTAACAGCTGCTCTGCTTCTGTGCTTCTTCTTTGTGATTTTGGATCTCCGTAGACATTTTAGTCTGCCTTTCCTTTACTTTGCACCTCATCAGTTCTCCTCCTCTCCTTCTTTTAACTTGGCCCATCATTCTCGCTTTTCTTCGGATTAAACTTCCTCATCTTTAAACCTTTTCCTCCCTGGGATTTCTCTTCTTTTTTTCCAATAGATCCTTGTTCTCTTACTTTTCTCCCCCTAAACTGTCTCCTCATTTTTATATTTCTCATCCTTTATCCTCACTCTTTTATCCCTTCTTCTCCTCCTCATCTGTTCTTTTAAATATTCCTGCTACTCTCTTCCTCTTACTTCCTTCTGCTCCTTCTCAATTCTTCCTCTCCTCTCCTACAGGAGGAAGCATTGCAAAACTCAGCAGAAAACCCTCTCCTGTTACTGTCCTTTGTTCTTTGCCCCCTTCCTCTTCCTCTGTCCTTCCCACCCCCCTGTGTTCCAGCGGAGGAGCAGTCAGTCAGCAGGTTGTTCCTTTGTGCTTGATCTAACCATGTGGCTGCCAGGTTCCTATAGTGGAACATGGTTCTGTCAAGCACCATGGAACGGCCCTGCGAATCCCTGCAGCATGGCCGAGACACAAGAGACAGCGAGCTCCTGTCACTGCCTGCATTTCTGTTTGTGTGTCTGTGCGTCTGTCGGTACGTCTTTGTGCACGTGCAGTGTGAGAGTATGTTGTCTGGATGTGAGTAAATATTTTTTCTGCTGTGATCTCTTTTTATACTGTTTTGCTTGCACCATGGTTTCTACAGTAATAGTTGCTTTGTAGTCTGACAGGACAGAAAAAGCTGAAAATATCTTGCACATGTGTCAGTTTATGTTGATTTGAAGAGTGTGCGTGTCCTGATGTGACTGGGCTCCTTTTAGTCTGTGATACAGATGCGGCATTTTGAAGTAACGCTCATGGGAAAAACGCTGCATATGATCGTGATTAGCTTTGTTTTTCTGGACATGTTTGGTTTATCTTGACAGTTCCCACTCAAAAAAAAAAATACACAACCCCTGTGCAATGTACTAACATTTTTCCGATGGAGCACATTTTAGACTGTAACCATCAGTCGAGGTTTTGCCTGGGCCGATGCCAGTAAATACCGGGGTTGGCCTCTTGCGCGGTGGAGGCGCTCGGTGATGTTGTGGTCGTGGTTTTTACCAGGTACGGAGGATTATCGCAGTAAGCTAGGAGGCGACTGCTTTGCTGACTTGGCCTGCCCTGAAAAGTGTCGCTGCGAGGGCACGACTGTCGACTGCTCCAACCAGAAACTCACCAAAATACCAGATCACATTCCTCAATACACTGCAGAACTGTAAGTCATGCTTTGTTTGCCTGCAACAACACGCATCTATGTGTAATATCTTCTCTTCCCTAACCTCTCTTATAAAATCATCTTAACCCAATCTCAGGCGTTTGAACAACAACGAGTTCACTGTGCTTGAAGCGACGGGTATCTTCAAAAAGCTGCCCCATCTGAGGAAGATGTGAGTCCCACACGCAGATACAACAAGTACCAAAATTTCCCATGTGGTCATCAAGAATGATGGAAAAAGAAAACTACAGATAAACCTGCCTTTTTTCCCCTCTCTGCTCTGTTCAGCAACCTGAGTAATAACCGCATCACTGACATAGAGGAGGGCACATTCGAAGGAGCTTCAGGGGTCAACGAGCTGATTCTGACCTCCAACAGACTGGAGAACATACACCACCACATGCTGAAGGGACTCAGCGGCCTCCGCACACTGTAGGTACACACTCACACAAACATGTGCTGCATGCATCTCACTCAGCAGAGCTAGTGATATTCACATAGTCACCCGCAAATCTCACAGAAAATTCTAAGAGTATACATGTGTATTTCCTTTCTGTGTGGTACTAATTTGTGCCTGCATGTACATGTATGTGTGTCCGTGTGTGAATAGTATGCTGAGGAGTAACCGTATCAGCTGTGTGAGTAACAGCAGCTTCGTAGGGTTGAGCTCAGTGCGTCTCCTTTCACTCTACGACAACCAGATCACCTCCATGAACCCTGGAGCCTTCGACACGCTGCACTCCCTGTCCACGCTGTGAGTAAAAAAACGCAACGGGGCGCTCAAATATTGGGGACAAGGACTGTCAAACACTTCCTGTCTTTATTTACCAGGAACCTCCTGGCCAATCCCTTCAACTGTAACTG
The DNA here is from genome assembly GCA_036024015.1 of Craterocephalus amniculus. Taxonomy (NCBI): domain Eukaryota; kingdom Metazoa; phylum Chordata; class Actinopteri; order Atheriniformes; family Atherinidae; genus Craterocephalus; species Craterocephalus amniculus. The sequence goes on from JAVQJG010168053.1 coordinate 13,700, forward strand.
CCACCTGGCCTGGCTCGGCGATTGGCTGAGAAGAAAGCGCATTGTCACGGGAAACCCTCGCTGCCAGAATCCTTATTTCCTGAAGGAAATCCCCATCCAGGATGTTGCCGTCCAGGATTTTGCTTGTGAAGAAGGTGAGATGGATGGTATGGTTCGTTATTTACCCACTGAACACAGACAAATACTTGTTTTCCATCTTTTTTTTTTTACTGCAACCTCCTCTCCTCTGTGTGTCCATCAGGTAACGATGAGAATAGCTGCTCTCCGGTCCTGAGGTGTCCCGCAGAGTGTTCCTGCCTGGATACCGTGGTGCGCTGCAGCAACAAGGGTCTGAGCACGCTGCCCAAAGGCCTCCCCAAAGAAACCACTGAGCTGTGAGTTTAAGAGCAGCACATGACTGAGCTGAAAGGTTCAGTGTTTTAGCATTTTCCTGTTAAAAACGTAATCTAGGGGTGGTATGTGGCACAGGTGGATAAGCAGCCGATCCATGTACGGAGGCTACAGTGCCTCATATGCAGCCGCCCAGTGTTTGAGTCCTGACCCTGGTGCCTTTGCTGCGTGTCATCCCCACTCTCTCATACCCCATTTCCTGTCTGCATCACTGTCAATAAAGGCCACTAGAGCCAAAAAAATCTTTTTAAAAAATAAAAATAAAAAAACGTAATCTAAAAAGTAAGGCTGTGCCAATCCGTTAACTTTTGTGCCTGGAAAAATCTTGGTATGCTCGGTTTGGATTTCATTTTAACCACATATCAGAAAATGTAGGTATGGGTAACAGAATCAGGGGCATTTTGTCAAAATATCAGTTATCGATCAGGTATACAGAGCAGACACTTAAGCTACCTGGTACAAATATAGGGATTATAGGCAAGAAAGCATTATTGTTCAAAAATTTCAAAGGAACATTTAGAAATTGAAATCCTTAAAACATTTGGCAATTTTACCCTTTACAGGACTAATTATTTCTGAAAGTTTCTGAAAATCTTGGAACATTTTATCCAAGGAAAAAAACTTAAAAGTCGTATTGCAGAAAAGATATCTTTTGGCTTTCAGGTGGCTCTGCTGATCACTGCATAGGCTCAGAAACCACGATTCTTTGAGAAATCATTCCTGAACCAAAAGAGGAAAAACAGAACAAATATTTAAATTCTCTTGCTGTAATCCTGTTCTTATACCGTTTCATGTGTGTTTGCATGTGTGCGTGTGTGTGAATGATGAAAGCATTTGTAATATTGATCTTTGTTATATATATATATATATATTTACATAATATGGCAAGCCGTTTAGTAAATTAATATATATATATATATAAAACTGAATATATTCAATGAAATTTGAGAATATTGAATGAAACTCTTAATATATTGAATGAAAGTTCGAATATATTGAATGAAAGTCTGAATATATTGAATGGAAGTCTGAATATATTGAATAAAAGTCTGAATGTATTGAATGGAAGTCTGAATATATTGAATGAAAGTCTGAATATATTGATCGAAACTTGATAATATTGAATGAAAGTCATTGTAGCTGACGGCGTTCAGCGCAGCTCAGCATTGTTTATATGTTGCCATAGCAACGCCAGAAGTCAGCATTCACGTAGCTTTTCCCTTTGTTTAACATAA
>JAVQJG010168055.1:0-11665 GCA_036024015.1 Craterocephalus amniculus
CTGGCGAACTGTCCAGGGTGTACCCCGCCTCTCGCCCCTTGACAGCTGGGATAGGCTCCAGCACACCCGCGACCCACTTGGATTAAGCGGTTCAGAAAATGGATGGATGGATGGATGATTTTGTTGCATTTTGTTAGAACTTGAAATGTATCTAGACCTTTATCTTTAATTAGCCAGCTGCCTTCTTGAATTTTAGATTTGGACCAGCCTTCTTTAAATGCAGCGCTGTTGCATTTAAAGACTACTGGCTTATGCAAACTGTGGTATTTACACCAAAGAAACCATAAACATAAAGGATTGCATCCCTTCTCGACTGCGCACCACTCCATCCGTGCTACTAGGGCGTCAGTCCTGCTTTGGTAGAAAATGGTTAACACATTAACTAACAGTTTGTTTGTGTGGTTTCTGGTGACAGTGAATCAGCATGAGCAGGATGTGTTGTGTCCACTGTGGGGGGAAAATTGGGATGAGTGTGGAAAAAAAAGTCAAATTTTTGTTTCGTGACTCCAAGCACGCAGCTTCCACCGGTGAATTTAAGGACTTTTGCTTCAACACTTTATTTAGAAATTAAATTAAAAACTTGAGCATAAACAACTTTTTTCTCATTTTGGCTGAAAAGGGAAGTAAAACGCAAGACGATCAGGGGCAAGACGAGGTTCTTCTGGCTCCCCCTTTTGTTTTTCCCATAGTTTGAAGTTAATTTATTGACTGAGTGAAAACAATGAGGGCCAGGAGAATCTATGTCGCTTTCATTCCTTAATTTAAAACAAAATTCTGAATAACCACTACTGCACTACTTAAAAACATTGACTGTGGCTGACCCTACCATATTAAGAAAAATTGTTTTGAAAAGAAGTTGATACTTTTAACCTTTTAAAGCCCAACCCAGGAAAAAAAGCCTAATTTTTTTTAAATCTGAAGTGCTTATTTACCCTTTTAACAAAATGGGTAAGAAAAAAAAAAAAAAAACTACATCCACCATTCATTACCATGTGACAGGTCAAAATTAATATAGTGTAGTCTTCTGCTTCTTGGCATCCATTAAGGGGCAGAAGACAAGTTTCATATTGTGTTCTGCAGAGTTTTGAGCAAAGTTTTTACCATAAAGTGATGCAAAATGTCTATGTCATATGTATCAAATATGATACGTTTAGGTTTATAGGGTTAATGGGAATCTTTCAACCTGAAATATTTTGGCCCAGCAACAAGCTGTGATATGATAATACATTTTAAGATGTCTTTGTCCATATATGTTGTTCATGACCGCTTCTTCTACAGCAGTGTATCTCCATCCTGACCCCTGGCCTGCATGTTTTAGAGGTTTTCATACTTGAACACAACTTACTCAAATGAATGGCTGGCTGATGAGCAGGTGTGGATTGTAGGCAGTTCAGTTCATCTGGATCAGATGTGCTGGAGTTGGAACAAACTAAATCATGCAGGGCAGAGGACCAGGACTGAGAAACACTGATCTATAGGGAGTGGCTTTGAAGGCAGGGCTGAAGCACAGCAGAGAGGGATGAAGTAATATGTATTCATTCTCAAGTCCACCTGCTTCTTATGCTAATGAAGTTCCTCTTTAGAACAGTCATCACCTTTTAAATGTAAAATTTCCATTTCCTGGTATCTTAGCTCGGCTTTCTTTCTTTTCCTTTATTTCAGTATATTTTTGCAACAACTTTTAAGTATTGAAACTTTCCATGAAACCGGTCTCAAATGAATTGCATCTTCATGTGAAAACACAGCCGGGTTGCATCTCATTGCCAAGTTGAAAAAGTCTGAGTTGTTTCCATTTTTACAGTCACAGAAAGCTTTATTTAACTATTTTAAGGCTGAAGAAAAGATCTCCATTTATATACCAAGACTATCACTATTTCATTCAGATGGGATCAATCATCTGGGACCCTCCTGTATTCGTCTTTAGATCTTCAATCCTTTAGTTTGGAACCACTGAACTAAACAACCAAAGTGTATAATAAAGTCATTAATAACTCCTCCTGGAGCAGCTACAGCATCAGGACCAAGACTTCGGCTCAGGATAAATGTTGTAATCTTTTATAATCTGGGTGAAATTTAATCATCCTTTTATTTTTTCCCAAATGGAAATGTATTTTTTCAGAACTAATAATAAATTGGTAATAATAAGTAGAGCAAATGGTCACTGGAAAGGGTTGTGTGAGGCTATTGTTTTTGGGAAGAATGACTTCCCACACCGGTCTCTATGGCAGCTGACCTGACGTTTCTGATGCTTCTCAGAAAACATGGATGGTTTTACACCAGTTTTTCTGCTGTGGAAGATCCGTTTACATGATATAAATACTGACATATCTCAAAATGTCTTCATTCTCCTAAAACATATAAAAGAATAAAAGTAACGCTCATGTGTTTGGACTGTCAGAAGGACATCTTTAGTGATACACACAGTGCAAACAGTCCAAATCCATATAGTCTGCACTGGACTTAAAGGTGGAGCTTTGTCCAAATGTAAACAAAAATCTGAAAACAACATGCAGACCACAAACCAGTGCTCCCACTCTGGACTGCTTCATGAATCATCGCCTGCTTAAGACTGTAATGAGCGGGTAAAGTTCAAGCGGGATGAGCGGCAGACTGCGAGTGTGTGTTGTAATCCGAGTCGGTCTGGACGTCTTACATTGGAGGGTGTGGCACGGGCTATATCCTGAGAGCTAAGTCAGTCACACATGTTTTCTGACTGTGTGGAGGGTTCCTTCTGGGCTGTGTTAGCCTAATTACTGTTTCCTGTTGAGTCAACACTCAGACACACAACAGACTACACACACAAACACACAACTCTGTTTCTGATTAGACAGCTGTTAGCGTTGTGTTTCTGTGGCTCCTTTTAATTATATTGTTTTTAGTTTTTTTCTCCTAAACCAGAAGTTTGTCGGCTTGTAAACCGACTTTTTTCTTCCTGGGTTTTAATGTCTTCTTGTCTCTTCATCTCTCTCATATCGCTCCCCACCAGCTCACCTTTTACGGTTGTTTGTCGTTGCTGCTCAGCTAATATGTTATATGTTTTAGCTTTCTGTTGGAGAATTTCTTTTAAAATGTTTTGCCTCATTATTGCTCTCTTTCTCTGTCCTTTATTTTTCCTCTGTCCTCAGGCCAGCTGATTTCAGATAAACTCGATGAGATTTTAACCCGCAAGAGTGACAACGGGTACATCAATCCGTACGGAGACACGCTTGCTACCAAATCTGCTGGTGCCCAGTATGATGACAGCTACCTTGGTAATCTCTCTCACACACTCTCCTCAGTTTTTAGATATGTATAGATGTACATAACTTCCTTCTGGATTAAAAATAAATATATTTTATATTCCATGGAGAGTTTGAATTCACGTTGACTTAGTGTCTTAACTGAGGGGGGAAAAATGCAATCACTGGTTTAAAACCGCAGAACTTAAAGGCCAAAATGGCCTCAATGAATGAATGACTCATAACTTATAGCACTGAAAGTCTCTGTTCTGCTCACCGGATCAGTGATAATTAAAAATCACCTTCAATCTGAGGTTTTTTTGGAGGTACTACTCAGAAAACTACAGTATCCTGAAAAAGTGCATGCATTTCTGTAACATAAATTCAATGACGAAATGCACATATGTCGACAAATGGTATTCAAATCAATAAATTTCAAATCAATAATCAGATTTTATTTGTTTATATCTTGCTGATTAGGATTTGCAGATTCAGAAAACCTCAAATTAAAGAACTCAGAAAATTAGAATATTACTTCAAATCAATAACAAAAAATTGCATTTTAAATAGAAAAAAATATCAGGCCTCTTAAATTAAAATTACCCATCTGTACTGTATTTGGTACATAATATGTGTTGGTTCCACTTTGTTGTGTAATAGCCTAAATAAAACAACTTTTTCAGCATATTCTATTTTTCTTATTAGTACCTGTATGTATCTCTGAATCTGCCTTTAGTAAAGTTTAATGCTGTCTCTATTGAGTCATTCCCCTAACAGTAATGTCTTTATTTATCAGGATACTCTGTAACAGTTGGAGACTTCAACGATGATGGGCAAGAAGGTGAGCGCACAATCTTTTAGGTCAATGTTGATTTATTTTGTTTTGTTATACTTTTTAGTCAAGATCATGATGATAAGCAATTTTTGTTCAGGTCTATTGAAGTTGAGATGTTCATATATCTTTTGGATAATGTCATTATATCGCACTAATGTGCACTAACGTCTTGTCAGGTGCCAAATGGAGGTCACTTTGAAATATGTTAGTCCAACAACAAAAACTTTATTAACTTGGACCTTTATGCAAGAAGCACCAATACGCAGATAATATACTGGCAAATATGAACACATGACAAACTGTTTTTTTGAAGGGGTTAAAATGAACTCTTCACACACTGAATAACAAATTGAACAAAGCACATTCATGTAATCCTAAGAGGATTTAGGGTGTACACAATAAAGGAGGAAAGTCAAGTTCCAGAAAATCTGATAAAACAACTTTTCACAATGTGTGTGTTGGGTCTGAGGTTGTTTGTAAACATTTTGCTTTGGTTGTTCTGATTATACTGATTATTGCCCCCATCTAATTATTTCTCTGCTGATTTTATTAAACTTCTGTTAATAAAAGTACTAAAACTGTGAGTGGACCTCAACTTCAGAATTTCCAAAGATAAATAGAGGGATTATTTATATTGTGAAAAGATAATTCCACTGTCTGATTAAAAGTAGGTTTGTGGGGGTTTAAAGGCTTTGGTTCTCTTCAGTTTGGTCATTGATTAATTGTGTAATAACACAGAACTCTGCAGGAATCAGTAACCAGCTTCTTTGAGGTTGAGATAATCAAGATGGAAGATGTCCATCTCAGCATGTATCTTCATCTGATAAGAAAAACCATAAAGTTGATTCTGAGCTGCTTTCCCAGTCTGATGTTTATTATCCGTCTGTCTTTGCTCACCCACACAGATTATGTGACCGGAGTACCGCGAGGGGACAAGGCACTGGGTTATGTAAGTTTCAGCTTGTCAGTTATGATGCAGCCAGAACTGAGGTGAGCAGAGAAAGGTAGACTGAGCTTAGGTTGGGGCCTTAGTTGCTCCTAACTTTGAACCTGGTAGTGCTCAAGTTAACACACTCGAGATGTTTGTCACCTGCTCCTGGTACTTAACTATGCACTCATTCAAAGGAGGAAAGGTTGCACTGGAAACCTTTACCAGGCAGCCCAGGATCCACCTGGATGTTTCTGCTCCTGTCACAATCATATCACCCTTTTACATCAACTCCTGATGTAATGAACCAGCGCCCTTCTTTAAGCCTGACATGCATTAAACTGTATTTTATTACTATATATCTTGTTTTGTTTTTTTGTTCCTGTTTCCATACATGGGACAAACATATCTAAATAAAGCTTCCAAATTGATATAATAAAGCTTGTTTTTATTACATAACTTAGAGCAAATAGATTAGTTTGTGTAATCATCACCAGGCGGTTGGAAAGGCTACTTTATGCAGGCTGGATGTAAGCAGTTGCAACACCTTCATTGGAGTTTCACAGAAAAACCTGGAAAGGAAGATCCTCAGGAATTAGTTTTAGCTGGGTGGACTGATTGTGTTTCAGACTACAGTAGGAGTATTAGTAATGCTCTCCACAAGCAGATCTTTAGAAATGTTTATCGCATCAACTGCCATGTGCAACAATATTTTTTTTCTACGAAAATAAACATTAAAACTGCAGATATTTTCGATGTTTTGCATTCATGAAATTCTTGATTTTTTTCTCTCTAAATAACTTAACTCAAACAATTTTAATCTCCATGAGATTGTTACATTTCCCCCAAAATGTAGTGGCTCTTTGGAAATGCCTCATCCCAGTCTGGGATCCATCGTCCCAAACAGCTCCACAATCAGAAGCTCAGAGAGGAAAGCTTTGCTTTGATACCTGACAGCTAATCATATAATGTTCATCATAAAACTTAACCACAGAAGCAGATAATTCATTTTTCTGCCACTATTCTAGATTGTTACTTAATAGGATTATAAGTGGAGCACTTTGCACTGTTAAGTCAGAACACAATAGTGCTAGAACTAATGCCAACCACTCGCTCACATGGCCGTCTACCTTCCCGGTGGCTGGTTTAACTGGGCCTTTATTCTTAATCCTGCTCAGCTGTTGGCATTTCATCATGTGGTCACATACTGATGTGAACATTTGGTCAGCTGTTGAAGTACCGCTGTGTACAGGAAGTCATCAAAACTGATGATTACTTAAAGCAGATGAGATGAGTCTGCTGATGGTTTGTGTTGTGATTTCATGTTTCAGGTGAACATCTTCAACGGCCTCAACATGGAGTCCATGATCAACTTCACAGGCTCTCAGGTGAGCTGCAGGACTTTAGATCCTGTTCAGATACTGTCTAAGATACAACAACACAGACACAGAAAAAATGATGGACATTAAGATAAGAGAAAAAGGCACATTAACATGAGAAGATTCAGATTATAGCTGAGTGAAATAATCTGTCAGGAGATGGCTCGTGTAAATATGACATCTGTCAAGATAATGCCATTAATAACTATGTGTAACATTATCTCATAAATCAGCTTCATTTATCTCCTGTCATTAAAAGATAATGCATTATGTAGTAATGCATGAACTATAAGTTACTGACAGGAACTGTGCTACTAGAAAAAGAAAAAGGGATCTTATTCATGTACTTCTGAGGCGCTTACATGGCTGCAAACCTGTATTCAACATGCGGTCTAACCCCAAAAATGTCAAGCAAACAATGACATACGTGGCTGCTGAAAAAAAAAACGCTCCGCCCCTGAAATGTGTCCAGTTCATGCTAAAGAGAGGACACCGGACTTTGGGTGAGGAGAGAAGAAACTGGTTAGACAATTAAATGGCCATCGAGATTATTCGATTGATTTATTTCCATTAATTATGCTGATCTGAACCGGGTATCACAAAATAGCTTTGCAAGATGAAATGAAATAATATTAACTTAAGTGCAACAACACAGTTAGAAACTGAAAAACTACAATAATCTATTTAAAGAAACTTTAGTTTCATATCAGCTACTTGTAATAAAGATACAAGGACGTGTGTTTTTAAACAAAAAAAACAACAACAAAGCAGTAAGAAACAGAAGGTATGCAGCTTTTTCTGTAACCCCCTAGAAAACAGCTCCCGCTCTAAGAAGAAGGCAGGGTCAGCCATAAGAATCCAGGCTGCTTCAGCTTTATCTGCAGTGTAAACACACACACTGACAGTCTCAGTAGATAACTCTCACATGTGAGTAGTTCTTTGGAAACCAAAGTGATAAATGTCATAAAAAGGATCTCCTTCCTGTCTGCGCACAATAAAGAAAGATATGAAATAGATGGTCAGGGAGGTGTCAGAGAAGCTTTATTGTTGCAAGTTGTGCTTCAGTAAAACTTTGATTGTTCTAGAAAGATGTGAGGAAACCATTACATGGATCCCCTAAAGGTGCAGAGGAGCAAACGGACACTGAATAAACAGATGGAGGAGGGTGTGGGGAAGCGGAGGCTGTCATCTGCACAGTTAATGACAGAGTTCCTCTTTACTTTCCTGACCATCTTCCATAACTCACCCTCTGAACCCGGCAGCCTCACTTTTATCAGCTTCTCTTTCTTTGAAGCTCTTGTTGACATGTGTTTCCCCCCTGTTCTCTATCGCCAAGCTTTCTGTCAGCTACTTATCTTCTCTTCAAGGTCTCTCCGCTCCACAGCCTGAGCCTCACGTAGAACCAGTCCTATCTGTTTTGACCTCAAAAGGTATATATATTTAAAAAAAACTAGCACCATTGCTTTAATGGCCAAAAGCAAAGAAATACTGGGAGTGGTGGGACCAACGTCCAACAAAAGTCCAGGCCCAAAGTTTATTCTGCTAAATGACATCGATGATCCCTTCATTTCTTGTCATTTAATGGTTTAATGCTTGTGTTAACAGTTGTTTGTGACTGTTGCCCAATTCAATGCATGTTTTCATGTATTACATTTCCAGCTTCTTTTATATACGGAAGGTCTTTTTGTACAGGTCTACATCTTGCTTTAACTTGTCAGCATTTACAACAACACTTTTCGGAAAACACTAACTGGTGTATTTTATAAACTATACATCAGTTATTCTGCAGGGATACTGACACAAACACTGCCCTGTAAATATAAACTGTGTGTGCACTGACATCATCTTCAGATCAGAACACACAGGAGGGGAAAGTCAAACATTTCTTGGCAGAGATGTAATTTAAAGTGACATCATAATGTGGCACCCTGGCTGTGGAAAGTTAAGATGGATTCTTCTCTGTTTTCACAGAGAAAATAAATCAGTCCGCATAATAAAGAACCATTCGTGTTGCTTCAGCACAGTGTTTTGGATAATGAGAGCTTTCCCTGGCGCTAACATTACAACTTCTCCATTGGAGAAGTTAAATGCCCTCTCGGGGGGTTCTACAGTAGCCCAGCTGGGACAAATCCCAAACACAGGCTGTAGCATTGTCATTGTTTACTTTCTAATCAAGAATCTTTGTTATCATGCAAAGCACAACAAATTTTACTCAGCAGCTCTTGTCTCAAAGCATCACAGTAAAACATACAATCTAACAAAGTGACGCCTAAAATACATCTAAATAAAGATAAGAATAGAATAAAAGAATAAAAAGTAACAGTGCATGTGCAAAACAAATCTTTAAGGTGGCCGGGCTGAATATATTGCATCTCAGACACATTACAAGACATTAAAAGTGTCAAGTATATAAATAAAATAACCTCCTGAAATCCCTGAATAAGAACATAGTTGTAAGTTTGTGCATTGTTTTATTTTATTTCTGATATTTCTACTTTGTATAAAAGTAAAAGAGAAAATGCATAAGAAATGTAATTCCGATGTGTGTGTATGATTTTATGGTTTTAGCCTCTGGCCCAGGTCATCATTGCAAATAAGAATTTGTAATCAATTGACCTACTAAATTGATTAAACAAAAATATCCCTAAAGAAAAAATTATCATCCTAATAAAAGCATTTCAGGCCGTATTGATTCAAAGATTATGTCTCTGCTGCTGTTACAAACTCTTGTTTCTCTCTGTCTCCTAGATGGCTGCTTACTTTGGACATTCAGTCGCAGCCTCTGATGTTAATAATGACGGGTAAGTCTCGGTCTGTTTTACATTTTCTCCACTAACTGTTCGAACTCTGTCATTTTCTCCTGCCAGAGCCCCTCGTTGCTGCATTCAAAGGGACATGAGGACTTTTATAACCTCTGTTGTACCCTCAGGAAATGCTACGTACTGTACAAACATCCTCACACGGCTCTGTTCTGTCACCTTTTGCTTCCATGGCCTCTAAGTGAAACCAGATTTACATTGCGGGGATGTGTTTAATTGCACGATACTGAGTGAAGAGTCTGGTGCATTTACAGACAAAATAATCTCGTTCTGTCGTTTACTAGATGAAAATTGGGCGAGACCGGCCAGAGTCAGAAACTGATGCAAATGTCGGATTTTCGCTTTCAGGAAGTCACAGAAATTTTTGGATGTGATCTTTTCTGATAGGGAAGAATTGAAGGGAGGGAATGTGACTGATTAAAGCTGAGTGAATCTTGTTTCCTCCAGCCTTTTGTAATACTTTATGTGATGTCATTAAGTTACCTGCTGAAGAAGAGACAACTGCAGCGTAATGTTAAAATGAATGAAATGAAATGTTTGAAGCTTAAAGGATGTAAAACCATATTTATATTTATTCTTACCATCTTTGTTTTTACTGTGAGGAAACGTAGTATTCTCCTGGCTCCACATGAATTTGTGTATCAGACGGTCCACGCCTTTTATGAGGCAGGTATATAAATTCATCATGACCGTCAGTCGTAAAGGAAATGTCCTTTTGAGTTTTATGGAAAAACAAATGGCATGAGAAACCTGGGAATAAGAGTTTTATTTGAAGAGATTTTATGTGAGTATGACTTAAGTTTTGTTGTTTTTTTTATTTTATTTCATGTGTTAGTTTGCTGGATCTGTTGGTTGGAGCTCCTCTTTTTATGGACAGAGGCTCAAATGGAAAACTGAGGGAGGTGGGACAGGTAAGAAGCACAACAAACACAAAGTACTGTATTATTCATTTCATGCTTGAGATGAAAGTCATATGGTGTGTATGTATGAGTAAACACACCCATGTTGCAGGGGATTTTATCACTATGACTAAAGGATGTAGACATAGGAGTGTTAATAATGTGAGCATAAAACCACAATCCACTTGGCTCCCATTGCTGTTTCTGTTTCACATCATGTTAGATGCTGGCAAATATATGAAATGATTAGATATTTCCAGTCTCAGTCAGTAAATGATACATTTACTAGACCTGGGGTACCTAAGTCCGCCAGAACTACTGTCCTGCAGCTTTTACTGTAGATGCATTACTTCTCCCCTGAATACTTTCATGCATGTTATTCAGCTCTGCAAAGGCCATTCATTAGATTCAGGTGTGTTGGAGAAGGGACGCATCTAAAGCTGCAGTATAGTAGCCTTGGAGGTCTAAACTTGGCGCTCATGTACTAGTCTGATCTGCATCTTTTCATGTATGATATAATACCGCAGATCTGCCGTTGCATATATTTTTACATCTTAAGAGCCTCTTTGTGTGTGTTGTCCAGGTGTCTGTGTTCCTTGGTCGAGGTGGATTTTCCTTCCAGGCACCTAAGATGCTGACGGGGTCTGAGGTTTACGCCAGATATGGTTCTGCCATCTCAGCACTGGGGGACCTGAACAGGGACGGATACAATGGTAAACCCTCTCACTGGGATATGTAGCCTCACTTATGCTTCATTCTCATCTGAACCCTTGACATCTGATGTTGTTGTTTTATATACTTCATTAATAGGTGCAACTTGGGACATTTTGGTGGTGTTTTGGTCGGTCTTAATCCGTTGTTTTAACAAAAACTACAAAAAAACACTTAAAGACAAAAAAAAAGAAAATAAAACTGTGACATTTTATTTAAATGCATAATACATTAACCACTTCGCCTAGAAATGCAGTGACGTTTTCTCAATTGAGATGCTTATTCTTAGGACTGCGCGATATCAGACCAGAGCTGTATAATGATAAAATGGCTATATGCATGGGATTTTCTTAATAGTTTGGGTTTTTGTCGCTGTCAGCAGACAGTAGCAGACGATCTCATGTGCACATGCATATTGTTTCAGGAGAGATGGGAAAGAATCATGTAAACATGGAGTATGTGCATCAATCAAGTTTATGAGCATTAAGAGATGAATGCTGAATATGAAATGTCTTTTGTAAGCTGTAATATGCCCCAGTAGTAACTACAATAACAGGGAGATTCTGATTGGAGCCTGAAATATATATAAAAGTTTTGGGGCCGATACTGATATTGGAGGACTTTAAATGGCTGATATCCAATGTATTTGCCAATATATGACATAAGAACATGGATATACACATGATATGTACTGTAAATGAACACAAGTACTTGTAATACCTAAACTATGATTAGAGACTAAGAGAAAGAACAACATAGAACTAGAACTGCAAGCAGTTATGTAGGGGTCCAAGCCCCACCCGTGCACCGCCTCCCCAGGCACCGCCCCCCCTCAAGCCACCGCCATCTCGGAATGTCCCAGTGCGCCCCTCCGTC
>JAVQJG010168102.1:0-13571 GCA_036024015.1 Craterocephalus amniculus
CATTTAATTGTTGAATTTGAAATTATATTTAGTAATACATATTTTTATTTCACAATTGATTAATCAGCATGAAAATGTAGTATTGCTTTTTCGATGACCCTCCTGGTCCTCCATACAGGGGAAGTATCAATTCGCAATTTTTTTATCCCAAACTTTTTTCCGTTTTTTACTTGTCTAGTCAGGCTTTATCGCAGCAGAACGGTGATACGGCTGCTGTGTTGTGTTTTCCTAGTTTGAATTTAAAAATACAATTTTAAAAAATGAGCAAAATCTTTTTTTTACCTCACAGAAATCTAAATTTAAATCGAATCTGCTTCCAAAAAATAAGACAGGAATGGAATCTGGAGGAAAGCATCGTCCCGCTGTTTATGTCACAAAGCACGTCCTCTTTGTCCTTTTCTAAATGTTATTTTGAACTAAACTTTAGTTTTATCTCTTTTTGTTACTTGAAATAAAAACAATTTCAGAAAACCTCTCTTCACTGTTTCCACATGAATCTCATGGTTGAGGAACAACCAGGTGATCAAACATGTGATTGATCAGTTTTTATTCAAGCACCAACGCGTTTGTTAAAAACTCATTAGCAATGATCCTGCTGCCCGTCCATCGGGAAAGGCTAAAAGTTCATTTGTAATCTATTTAGAGTCCATTATTCTGCAGCGAGAGTTGGAAACATGCTCAAAACAAGACCAAGGAGCCACAAAACCCTAGAAGATACATCTCACACTTTCCAGGACTCAGTTTGTTAAATTGCATGACGGTGCATTTAGAATAAAAGGTTTCTGAAGCGGACTGTGAAGCAGCAATTTTAAAACCTCCTGGGGTTTTATCGCTGGAAAAAAAAAGCCACTCCAAAAATAAGTTAAATAAATAAATTTAAAAAACGTGATTTTGCTTTAAATAAGCAAATAAAAATCTTTCAATGGAGTGAAATTCTCTCTAAGATTTCTTGGAATAAGATGATATATTCAAACCTTACGATCTAGAAATAATCTATAAAAACTTGTTCACTTTATTTTACTAGTATTGTGAAGTTTTGTGTCTCATAAGTGCTCAGAAGTCGTATTGTCTGAAAACAAGTTCCTGTATCTCTCTGACATGTTGATCTTTAGCTGATCGTATCTTATATTAAGCCTGAGAAGATATTTGGACTAGAAATTAGAAGAAAACACTTCACACACACCCCTCTATCGTAGGACCCACAACATTCCCGATCCTGCCGCTCTGGTTTTCTTTATCAGCTTTCCACTAACAGCTTCCTTCCTTCTTTTCTCTTCCTCCTCCTCTTCTTCCTCCTGTGGCTCATCATCCTCGGCCTGGCCTGTCTGCACGGCTGCGCATGTGCGTGCATGTCCACGTCCACGCATGGCCACGCAGTCACGCAGAGCAGATGCCGCCCTGCCTGACCCACGAGACCTCGCTGCCCTCCCCGTGGGGCACGCCGGCGCTCGCCAGGAAGAGGTAGCTACAGCGCTCTGCCACCTTCCTCATCCTCACCTTTTATTCTTCATCATTTCAACTCAGACATCACTTTAAATCAGACTTTAAACGCACGAGTCGGGATCTTTAAACTGATCTCAGGTCGTTCCTTTTAATCTTTATTTTCCCTTCATTGTCTGAGCTGAAGTCCATCCCAGATCCATGGCTGCCCCTGCAGAAAAACACATGTGCACATGTGGTTTTGGAACATTTTCATGCGATTGTCATGTAATGAACATGTGCTTCAGATGCAGGACACATCCTACGGTGGCCTAGAGGTGTCACAGCAATACAGAAGATGCAAACACTCATATACAATATGCATAAACTTAGTGCTCCGGGCCTCCAGGGGGCAGTAGAGAGTTTTCACCCGGTGAGAAGAACAGACGTATTAGTGGAAAGTTTGAGTGCAGACATCGCTAAGAAACTACATCAGGGTAGATTTAATTTAGTTTAATTTAATTTAATTTAATCATATTTAATCATATTTAATTTTATCATATTTAATTTAATTTAATTTAATTTAATTTTATATTATTACATTTTATTTTATTTTATTTTGTTTTGTTTTGTTTATTTTATTTTATTTTTGGCCTAGATCATGTAAAATATTATCAAAAATACCAGCTAGTTTGATTAATTGAAGTAAGTGTAGAAAGAAGGTTGATTCTCTGTGGGTGAAAACTCACTACTGCCCCCTGCGGCCTCGGATCTCTTCATTCGTATGAGTGAATATGCAGTGTTTTCTTCATGCAGCTGTGCGGTTTATGCGGTGCGTTCCTGTTTTTCAGCACGTTTTTGTCTATGAAGAGCGTTTACACATACATCTTGTATTGCTGTGACACTTCTGGGCCACCGTAACAAACCCGTGTTATTGGGATCGGTTTACGAAGAACATGTTCATGGAGCAAATGTGACTTACATGTTTATGCACATGGAACATTTTCATGTGATCCACATATAATATTTACTTATGTGGAAAGTGGTTTGATGTGAAATTCATGTGTTTTTTCTGAAAGAGGAAATGGAAACCTTTTTATTTTTCTACTTTCTTTCTTTTTTTGTTCTTTGTTCCCTTTAATGAACGACACCTCAGTAACCTGTCAGGGTCGAAACATGAAGGCCTTCTCTGAAATATCTGGACCAGAGCCAGGACTGCATATTCATGAAACAAGCTACTTTGGCAGAGTTACAGATGATTTTTGGTGGGTTTGGGGGGGTCTTGACCTTGTCAGTGTACTTCATTATAACCTTTTCTTACGGATTTAATTACTTCCTGCAATGTTGTCATTCCCGCTTACTAATGAAGGGTTTATTTATTCCCCTAGTTTAACCCTGTAAAGCCCGATTAAAAATTTTGTTCAGCCCTTCAACAAAATATAAAAAATTTAAATAACAATTTTTTCATATTTCCTGTTATGACATAATTATCATAGTGCAAAAGGTGTCCACCAGAGGGCAGAAGTCAAGTATCAGATCTTGTTTAACAGGGTTTTGATCCAAGTTTTTACCATAAAGTGATGCAAAGTCTCAGAAAATTTACCTCAATATGATACATAGAGCATTAAAGAGTTAAGCCCTGGGGTGTCACCTTAAATAAAAACAAATAATAAAATTTTTTTGATGATTTAATCCCGAAAAGTGGAACGGGTTTTTTTCAGTATTTACCCTGTACCGAACCGGACCCCTGGTACAAAGGAGACTTTAAATCCCATTTCTTTGTTCTGATCTTCAGCATGTCTACGTGACTAGATGCTGCCGTGTGATTGGCTCTTGAGATATATGTGTAAGTAACAGAGAAGGTGTAAAAAAAGTGGCCTGTGATTGTGTTTCTCAACCTGCTTTAAAATCCATCCAGTTAACGAAGCAGAGAGACGAAAAAACCTGCTGGAAGCTGTTTCCCTGACCACCCGATGATCTCTCAGACTCGCTGGGTTTCAGAAAAGCTCGTCTTCAGTGTGATTGTTTGCTCTGGCTGTGAAAATGAGTCGTGGATGTGGGAGTTCAGATGCAGCCGGCTGGCAGTTTGTTTTGTTTTCTGCTCATTAGTCACTCGCCACCCCAACCGCTGAGCTTTGAAGCCGCTTTTTAAGCAAGGTCGAACCAGCAAACAGCCAAACCGCGAGCCGCTCTCAGGCTGCAGAGGATTGACTCTTTTTGTTTTTATTTCTTAGTTTTGGAGAACCAGAACAGATGAGATGTCGGGTTCGCAGCTCCCAAAGCTTATATAACACTAAAAACAAGAAGAAAAGGAGTCCTGTTACAAATCTGCATGCAGTCAGAATTTCCTTTTGGAGATGGAGGGTTTAGCAAATGAGAACTGATCCTCTGCAGCCAGCAGTTAGAAAGGTTTTTGACTTGCAACCAGAAAAATCAGATGTGTCACTTTTCTCTCAAAATCTCCAAATCTGAGAGATTAAATGGGCCGAAACCAGGATTTATGGGTGTGACCCACCGAGACTGATTCACATTCATACCAGCAAGGACACTGGGATCTGCTGCGTTCACATTTTGGGATTTTCAGGTGGATTAAGAGCGGAAATCTCTCCAGTATAACCAGGTTTTCCACATTTCCTCTGATATTGGCATATTACAGTAGCTTCCTTTTCCCAAAGCAGCATGTTTTGGTGTTTGCAGCACCTGATTCAGATTAACTGAAACGCTGGTTAAGTACTTTGCAAGCCTGCTGATGAGTCAGGTGTGTTAAAGAATGGTAAGCTCTGAAACATTCAGATTCAGAAACCCCTAAACATCTAAAACAGGGATCCTCAATCCTGGTTCCAGAGGCCCGGTGTCCTGCAGGTGTGTTGTACCAGGGAACCTTCCAAAACCTGCTGGACGCCGACCAGGACGACCAGAATGGAGGATTCCTGATCTAAACCATCCTGAGGACCAGGCTGCAGAAACCTGCTCTAACGCGGGCTCGGAGTTATTTACAGCCATGGTTTCTGTAAGGAGGTCAGGATGGATGATTATTCAGAGGAAACCGCCTTTAATCCAGCAGCTCCAGCACTTTCTGCTGACTCCAGCATCTCTCAGGAGGGGGGTCTGTAATTTGCATCGTAGCAACACTCTTATTTGTCTAATTGGCCGACTTCAGGCCCCCGCAGACGTTCCTCCCTCCGCTGTGTGAATAAGAGGAGCTCAGTGCTTTGAATCAAACAGATCTGCTGAGTCATGCTGAGCGAAGTCGTGGTGACATACGTAGAAGCTTCTGGTCGTCGATGTGAAAGCTCTGAAGCACCTTTCTCTGTTTTTATGAGCTGGTTACAGAGGAAACACAGGATTTAATCATTGATGAATAATAACTGGAGCTTAAACGAGTTTCACATCCCTACTCTGGCCTTTGGTTACGGTCAAGAAGACTTGATATCACAAAAAACTCCAAGGCTTCTTTTATTATGATTATTAAACTTTTTTTATTGGTTTTTATACTGACAAAAGGGAGAAAAAAAAACATACATGCGACAGAATCAACAAGGCCACAACCAGCAGTTTCGATATGTACAAAATAAATCACAACTATAGACATTAGCATGTAATAACAGAATCTACAGCAGTACTGGCGATTGTGACAGAAAATACATTGATAAAATGAATAACTGAAATTAAAAAAAATAAAAAATAAAAATAAAAAATAAAAAATAAAAAAATTTATAAAATAAAATAATTATAAATCTAGCCCATCACAGAGATTATGAGTCTAGTAAACATGTGTCGGTGTTCCCGGTCAAAAATTCTAAATTAAAGTAATTCAAAAAAGGCTACCAAGCCTTATAAAACCTCTGGCTTGATCCTCTGATGGAGTATTTCATCCTCTCAAGTTTCAGGTGTGCCATCACATCCCCAACCCAGCACCTGTGTGTAGGAGGTCGAGCCGATTTCCAGTTATATAGAATAATGCGTCTAGCTAACAGGGATGAAAAAGCGATGGCCTCTGACTGCATCACAGATATCCCCACCTCAGCAGGGACCACACCAAACAGTGCTACATAAGGAGTGGGGTCTATCTCCTTGCCAGAAATATAAGAAAATGTTTTAAAAATTGAACCCCAAAATTGTAACAACTTTGGGCATGCCCAAAACATATGGTAGAGGGTGGCTGGAGCCTGGCCACATCTAGAGCAGGTCGGATCTACATCCGGATAAATCCTGGCCAGTTTACTTTTAGACCAGTGAAGCCTGTGCAGCACTTTAAACTGGAGTAATCCATGCCTGATGCAGATTGAGCTTGTATGTACTGTTTTAATCGCCCGTTGCCAGGAGTCATCAGAAATTTCCATACCCAATTCCTCCTCCCACGCTGCCTTGATGTTGTTAAGTGATGGAGAAGCAAGTGTTTGAATGTTCTCATACAATCGACTCACTCTCCCTTTTTCGTCTGGAGTTTCCCCCAACCACTCATCCATCCAGTTGGTAGCTGGGAGTGATGGAAAGGAAGAATCGGCAGACATCATGAAGTTCAATTAAGCAAAAGAAAGATTACACCAATATGTCAATAGAGGTTCTTATGTTTTGGTGTCTTCTGCTTTCCTCTACAAGAATCTCCTGTTGGGCTTCCCATTTCATCTATACCTAAATTTATCAATGAGCAAAGTCTAGCAGTTAGTGACAGATTGTGCTCTTGCACTGAGTCAGCGATCACCTTCGATAAGCGCTAAGAATAGCCTCAATGGAATTTGCTGCCATGCACAATGAGCTGACCACAGTCAGAATTTCTGCAGATTCTACAAGGATCACTCATCTGAAGGCTACTTTATTAGGAGAAATGTACAAACTTCCCAAATTTTCCAAGTGGATTTGATTGTGATTCAGTGGGTTCCCAATCTGATGTGAATTACAATTTGACTTAGCTCTATTTGGGGGTTCGATTCTGAATATAAAGGTGACCATTGTAAATAGTCACCACATCTATGGACAGAGAGTGATCACGCCAGTGGAGTTGAAATGCATCAATTTTGGTCTCCACAGCAAATATACTAAAACAATGATGTCATATTATTGGACAGGTAAGTAAGTCATTTAGACGAGGGAGTTGGAAAACAAGTTGTTATACTGTTCTGAAAAGCCTGTAAATCTAGATCTAAAACCAGCTGTCAGAAGCAACAAGCCTTCTTCCCATGCATAACCATTACGTTCTTATTGGTCGCTGATTATTAGTTGTAGCAGAAAGACAACGAATTGGGGCGTTGATAAAACATAACCATTTGAAAAAGTAAAAGAAAAGTGTAATATGTAAAAGTAGTTTCTGTTTGGATATATTACTACCTTTGCATATGTGACAACACCTCCCCTCTAAATGATCTGTTTGAGAATTTACTAATCAATAGTGGACCATTTAAATGAGGACTGATTTGAATCAGACAATGAATTATTCAAACCCAGCCCATTAAACTCCATTTCTGGGTCTTTTTGTATACATTTTTAAAGAAAAGTCATAAAGGTGTAGATTGTGGTGAATCTACTCCAGCCTTTTTTCTGATGCTACTCAGTCAGCGGTCTTGCAGTGAGTACAGTCTGTGTTCATAAAAATTTTTGGCTTCACAGATATCCACAGAGAAGTCCATGTAGACATTTGCAGGCAGTATGAGATAATTACTCAACAAACAAATATAGCATGGTGTGCAGACTAGATAAGTGTCCAAAAGATCAAATCCTCAAAATTCTTCTACTTACAGATAAAATATTCTAAGTTAGCATGCTAATGTTTGCCACAGTTAACCAAAATTTAGGAATGAACTTGTTTAGTTTGATTAGGCCCAATCTCATTTCTACGTATTATCCCTTATCTTGACCATTGCTTCTTTTAACAAAATTGTATCCTTTACAATTATTGCCTTAATTATAGATAATATTATTATTGGTTGTTGCCTTTTCTTTTTACATGAACAGACGCTGGTGTGATTGGGGCTATAGATGTCCTACTGAGGCTATCTGCCGCACATCAGCAGGAAACATCTGGAAATGCTGGTGGATTAGTGTGTAGCTGTTCTGACAGTCCGCTCTCAAACGCTGTCCAAGTCACCACAAGCTAGTTTACATGTAGGCTTGTGGCATCTGTTTATGTTGGATTAACTCACTTTGTTATACATGTGTTGTGCATTTTTGTTCCTAGAACTGATTATGTGATGATCTGCACTGAAATTTCTTATGTAATTTAGTTGGAATCTAGGCCTTTGAAAAATCTCTATTGTTTAGGCTGCTCTGCATTTCAACCTTTCCATCAAAAAGAACCTATAACAAGCATAGTCATGGTGCGTGAATGCAAAACTACAGGTTTTTTTTTTTATGTTGCATGTTTTCATTTACTCCAGAATTTAAAACAAAAGCCCTAATTGTAGAGAAATGAATAAATAGTTTTGTTATGAAATGTATAACATCTTTTACCAAATAACATGAGCGCAAAAAACATGACTGCATGTGTTCGAGATTTGAGTCGGTGGTCTGAGTTTGGCTGGACTGATCCAAACAGGTGGGCACCAAGAGGTGGCGGTGAAAACATCGGAAGCGGTGATATGGCACACAACAAGGGGGGTGGCGGCTTGTGTGGTTTGGGAAGGTCAGTAAAAGTCATGCTTCACAGAAAGCGGGGAAAGGATGGAGAAGTGTTTCAAGGTGGAGCTCCAGAACGGCGCATGAGGCCTCCATTCCCACAGCTGATTACAAGATAAACAGAGACAGATGAAGCTGAGGGGCTGCAGAGGCGAGGTGAGACGACGGTGGAAATAGAGAGAGATTACACGGATAGACGGAGGGAGAACAAAGAGCAAGAAGGAGCAGGAAGTACAATCTCAGGGAGAGGGAGAGAGACCAAGGGTTGAACCCGACTTAGCTGTGAGAGGCACCTGTTCACGGTTGGACCACCTCCTTTCGCCAGCGTTAATCAAATTTACCACAGAGACAGACTGTGACGACACCCCCCTCTAACAAGAAACCCACTGTGTATTACATCCAAATAATCCCTCCATCTAGCCAGGTTCACACCACGTGCCACTTCTAAAGGTGTCCCACCTCTAACTAAACACCCTTCACAGACTTCACCAAAAATAATCCTCTCCCTGAATTCTAATTAACTTGGCTAGTTTTCCAGCATGGGGTGATTTGAACTTAAATCATTTGGTCACAAATGACTAACTGTTTGTTTGTGTGTTCTAGTTATGATACTGTATAATTGCAGACTGTGATCCTTTCACTAAAGATTTAGGAGTATGAGCCCCACAGTCACATGTAGATAACATAAAGATGCAGATTATTAGATTTTTATGTTGCAATAGTAAAGAAATCAATTACTGCCGCTCTTCATTGAGTTCAGTAAATTAAATAAAATCAAAAGCAAATATATGCACACCAGGACATTCACACGCAGCAATACAGACCCCCCTCACACCAATCCCATATATCAGAATTCTAAAAGCATGACGTCTCCAACCAGTCAAAATTGATAAATAAGTAAATATACATCTACCTTTTTCCACAGGTCATCATGAGTAGTGAAAACAGTGAAATCCTTTAACATATTTGTGGTCTAGTAGAAATACAAAAATGGTATTTACACCAAAAACCATGACGTCAATGCAACAAATCTTCAATGTAATGTTAACACAAGTGGGCAAAGTTTGCTCATGTGTATAAAACTGCCAGAAGTTTATTTAGTTAAACAAGACTCCAAACGCAATGGAAGCTTTAAGGCAATTTAAAAAATCAAAATGTTTAGGAAAAGATGCTAAGAAGGAATAAGAATAAAAGATTTTCTTTTATCTAATTTACAATTCTAATGCCTTTGGAAACTCGTCAGATACAAAAACACCAAACTCTCAGTTTTACTTCATAATAACAGTGATCTCTCTCCCATGGATTATAGTTGTTTTAAAAGTAGTCAAAGTTAACAATGATAATACTAATAACTTTTATGTAGACAGACACAGAATATTGTGTTTAACTTGATTCCAGGAAGTAAACATGTTAACAACACTGTCAATGTCCATTTAAACAAATAAAGAGGAAAAATTGCTCACGGATAGAGAAGCTTTGAATACAACTGTCCCTGCAGTAAATGAAAGCATGCCATGGTAGAAAAGGAGTATTTTGTAACTGTTTATTCATTACATTTATACTTGTGTCATATAATGTGAAGCAGGGAAGGTCGGGGTCATTTTGTTCACTCAGGTTTTGGTCTTGTTTTGTATACATACTGCCTGAAATCATGGTCACTGCTGAGACTCCGGTGAATCTAGACAATGTAAATAATTGTTGATGCATCTCTCTTTCTCCACAATGTTCGGCATTACAGGTGCAGGGACACTCCCTTGCAAGGTCCTTGCCTGAATAAATGCACAAAAGACAAGGCCTCGGGGTTTTCAGCCACCTTATATGAATACCCTCTGGAGAGTGTAGTTTAATTTCCATGGCATCAAGAATATCATGCATCAAGCAAAAAATAACACCAACACCAGTAGCCCTATCAGCTATTAAAAGATATGTAATATATTAATCCTGTCTTTTCTTTATTTGTGAGGGGAAAAAAAGAGAAAATCAGAATCACCTCCTCTTACCTTATCTTATACATCCAGTCACTCTCAGGCAGTAAGACATTAAGATGAGTGTTTTCCTGGCCTTACTGTATGCAGTGAAACATAATCTAATGACCTTTCTGCTCATGCATTTAAGTAACAGTACTCACACAAACTGCAATGTAGCAACTACCGTTTGTCAGACACAGGTTACCCACTTTCCTTAAAGTGAAGAACTCAGTAGCTAAGAGTACATTCATATTTATTGTTTCTTTTTTAAGCTTAATGTAAAGGCCAACTTGAAGGCAAGATTGAAACATAAAACAGATCACAGCCTCCTAGCTTTCCTAGCCCAAAGTAAATCTAAACTCTGCCGACCGCATCTACTCTGATATATTATGTGATGGTGGCTTAAGCACTGTATTGCTTTCCCGATTGCGCCTCAGTGAAGCATGAATGCAGTGTAACACACTGTACTTGTTGCAGGCTTGCTCATAATGCAAATATAGGCAATAGTCAGTATTTGTCACTGTATAATGTTTTCTCACTTTTAAAGCACTGCCAGTCCATGGATAGATTTCAGAGCTGTTCACATTTCCTTTTAAACAGTTATTGCAGCTCCCCACCACCTTGTACTTAGAACCAAAATTGCCTCTGTTCACTCTGGTATAAGTGACTATTGATGTAACTCAGCCACCAAACTGATGCAGATACACATCACTCAGGTATAAATGTTCACACAAAGGCTACAGCAGCCTTACAACATGGTCTGTATCATGCCACAAGTACTGTAGATATAGACCAAACTTAAATATCTGTGAGCCGACTAACAAACTGCCCCCAATATTTGCATTTCTGCTGATCTCTGCCTTTTTAAATCAAAGCTGAAGACCCACTTTTTTAGATTAGCATTCAATTCTGACTCAGGCTGTCTTGTTTTTAGATGTATTTTATTTTATTATTCTTATTTGATCCATTTTATGCACCTCTGGCAGGCTCATAATACCCTGCAGCACTGTAGCCTACTGTAGCACTTTGCAGCTGTTTAATTTTTTATGCTTTTATACATTGTTTTTTTATGGCTCTGTTGGAAAGTACTTTAAGTACTGTTTGGTTACTGTAAAGATCTATACATACTGTATATCATGGATAACTTAATTGCACATTTTTCATATGGGTAAAATATTTCATTATGAAACTAATTTGTAGTCAATATGTAATTAGTTTCCAATTCATCACATTTAGCTGAAAAATGTCATGCAATAAATCTAATCCACTCATTAATAACTGTCAATCTTAAGTCTAATAAACTCACAAAATTATCTGCCGTCGTGGGTCAATTATAAGCTTTATATGATAATAGGCTATACTTTTAGCCCCACATTTACTTCAATGAATTTCAAATTGCATATAGTTTGTGTGAGTGCAGTCTAATGGATCTTTACTGTTTTAATGCACACTTTTTTTAAAATCATAAATTGTGCGCTAATTTCACAGAACTCACCGCTCACTGCCTCAACTCATATGCAACAGCATTAAAAGAAACATTAAAAAGAAAAAAAAAAGAACAACTCTGCACTTCTGCATTCAGCCTGACTCGTCATTGCTCTTCCTTATTTCCTACATAACAGATTGGCACAACTCGCTGTGGCTGACAAAATGTATTAATAGCATTTTTCTTGTAGATAAGAGATTCAATCTATCATCACTCCTCTCCATCTCCTCTGTGATCGCTGTTCCTCTTTCAAATTGTCGCTCCCTCTCCTCCCACCCTCTCTCTCTCATGTGAGAGAGAGAGAGAGAGGTGTCAGTTTCAGTGAAACAACTTAATTCTGATGTCAATGAATTAATTAGATGTGTTAATGAGCTAGCGACAGCTCTCCCAAATTAAATTAATACTGTAATGGCCTCAGACAGCGAGAATTAGCTCCCATTTCAGTAAACGCTTTCTGGAGTGTACACAGCCGCTAAAGATAGGTACACACACACGCACACACACACACACACACACACACACACACACACACACACACACAGCTCAAACAACATCCATCCCCCCGAGCAGATCACCATCCAGATGTAATTAACTGACTAATTACAGGAAGTCTAACTCGCTGCAGCTCTCCTCACTGTATCTCTCTTCTGTCTGTAACACATTGATTGTCTGTTTCTTCCTGCCTTCCATCTCATCGACCCTTCTGAAACACGAATCAAGTTTTTTTTCCCGGAAGTTCTTTTCCGTAGCCACTATCTGGCTGCAAAGAAGCAGGTTAGCTGCTGTTTAATGTCAGGTTGCTCCTTCATCTCTTGCTCCTCTTGTGATCACATTTAAAAGTTTCATCATGCACAACAGGCCGAACTTTTAAGGCTGCTTAATCTGCCATTAGCTGTAATAGTGACTCTTCCACAGTTACCACGCTCCAGCAGACTTGCTGATAGGAAACACTGACACCAGACTGCTAATCTGATCTCAGTAGCACAAAATGGCTGCTGTCAGTGTGTGGCTGGACGTTCGGATAGGAAAATGGTGTCAGGAAGGTGGAGGACTTCAGCTTTATACATTAGTTTCATTTGATTATGTGTTGATTTATTTATCATCATTTATTTCTGAAAATAAACAGCATTAGGTTGCTCATGAAAGGATTTGTGTCTCTTATCTTCTCCTGAACATGTCGTGAGAGGTCAAACTGTCACTCAAGAGCTTTTAATAATAAACTGAACAACTAAGAAGTAGTTTATCCTGTAATCCCGCGGTTGTCAAACTGGGGGTCAGAATATAATTTCAGGGGGGTTAAAAGAAAATATATAAACTACAACTGTTGAATAATTTGAGATTTTTATAGAGCTTGGCAACATTAAGCGATTAAACTTAATCTTCAGCATCTTCAGTTTTCTAATACACTGATGGAAAACAACTAAATTTGTAGCCAACACG
This sequence comes from Craterocephalus amniculus, assembly GCA_036024015.1. NCBI lineage: Eukaryota > Metazoa > Chordata > Actinopteri > Atheriniformes > Atherinidae > Craterocephalus > Craterocephalus amniculus. The sequence continues at coordinate 12,925 of JAVQJG010168102.1, forward strand.
TGCAATAATAAAAATCTGTATTTGGTATTTTCTCCATGAGAGGAGCTGATTTTGGATATGTAGGTACCTCGTCACAGCGGTAAACTGAATTTACTAAAACCCACTTTATTCTCCTTATTTATGAAGATGCTGAGTGTTTTCAAGCCTTACAGAGGATGGCTGCAGGATGACCCATCTGATGAATCAATGCTGTCACAGGAGAAAGGGTCACGAACACCAGCGTATGTTATCTTTGGGGTCGTGGGTGAAAAAGTTTGAGAACGACTCCTTTAATCTAACATATTAGAGCCATGGCAGCTATTCACTCTCCTCTTCTTCCTAACAATTCTGTGTCTCTGCAGCAAAAACTGATGTTTATTAGAGTCATGGATAAAGTAAGGAAAATGAAGAGGCATCCTGCTGCATGGTGGAAACAAATCAACAGTAGCTGCCATGAAAGCATCACTTAACCCTTTTAAGCCCAACCCAGGAAAAACTGGTGAAAAAAGTCAAATTTTTAAAATCGGAAGTAGGCCTACTTATTTAGCCATTAAACAAATTATGTAAAAAAAAACTTTTTGTGTGTGTGTGTGTGTGTGTGTGTGTGTGTGTGTGTGTGTGTGTGTGTGTGTGTGTGTGTGTGTGTGTGTGTGTGTGTGTGTGTGTGT
>JAVQJG010168140.1:0-16136 GCA_036024015.1 Craterocephalus amniculus
ACTAATTGTTTACAATGGTGTTGAATAAACATTTGAAATCGCTCTTAATCTGGTTTTAATTAGCATTGTTTTAATGGTCATATTGGACATTACAGCCATGTCTTGAGACCAAAATGAACAAGTAGGCTACAATAGTGTAGAATAATTTCCAACCGAGGCACTGGGGCTGCGTTAAAAAAAAAAGAAAAGAAAAAAAAAAAAAAAGGCCGACAATTCGACAAAAAGTCGACATGAGGGTCACGACAATCGACAGTCCAAAAACCGTGTCGTTCCCATCCCTAGCCTAAACCATATCAAGCTCCACATACTGTTCCCCAAAACCATATTAATGACAGCAGTGTATGAGGGTGTTTGTTAGAAAGAGGCATACAAACATTTTCTCTTTTAGTTCATGACTTCACTGAAAAGTCTTGCCAAATCTCCCCCCTGTAAGTTTAGCTCTGCCACAAACTATCCTGAATATCCCACTCGGTTTGAGCAAAACATTCTCTGTAATTCTCACATCAGTAAACTGAACAAGTTCTTCAATGACACTGAATGTCTGATTTAAATAAAGAACCACTATAACTCAACCACCTGCAAACATATGATTACCCTGAACACATCAACACATCCATGCACACTCATGCCTTATCTTTAAACACAAAGGCAGGAATCCAGCGTCACAGGTGATGCTGGACAAGTCATGAATTTGAGACAAGCAGTTAATCGGTAGACTGAACAAAAAGAACAGAAGGGAGGAGTGAGACTTTCGCGGGTCTAAAGGGCATGATAATTGTCAGTTCACACAGCCACTAAATCCTCAGCACTTTGGGCAAAGCATGAGCCCCACATTGTCCCCCATGTGCTGATCAAATGTATGTATTGTGGGAGAAGAGCTGTATAAGAAGAAGCATGATAATGGGCCAGATAATTATTTGACCCTGTTAAGAAGTTTCATGTTTTATGAAACCAAACAAATCATGACCACTTTATCTGCTCACACACTGGCTTGAATATGAATTTGTTGTCAAGTCCCTGGTTTCAAGGTTTGATTAAACGCTGAAAGGTGTCTTTGGGTTTTCATCAGTCGGTTTCTTGATTGAGAGAAAAAGGCTGACATGATCTAAATTGATTTGTGTGAAGTTTAATACAAACCCTGATAAGACTTTGTGATAATCAAAGTCCATGAACTCATGAAAAGAAAAAAACGTAACTACAATTGGAAAAGATTTGTCAACATGGAAGCTTGGTCATATAGTCCTGACAAATATAATAAAATGTGAAGTTTCACAGCAGTTTATAAAAATGTTTTCAATAGTGTATTTTTAATTTATCTTTTTTATTTAGTCATATATTAGTCATTATTATTATTATTATTATTTCATTGTTGTGTTTCATTGCTTTGACCTTTGGGGAAAATAAGTATATTTTATTAGTAATTTTATTCATTTAATGTGAGCTTTTAAATTTCATTTGATCACATATTTATTCATATGAAGTAAAAAATAATTATTCATTTTAGTCTAAAGAATGTTCAACTGAACAGACTTCCATTCCAGATCAACACCCTCAACTTTATTTTTCTTCATTTGTTCACTTTTGATGCCTGTTCTTGCTCACTTTCTCTTTCAATAGCTGTTTCGTTAGCTTTAGGCACGAAAACACTTTGTTAGGTTTAGCCATTCAAGGTCAGCTTACTGATTTAGGACACCTGTCTGAAAACAAACAAAATGATGACAAACCCAAAATATTGGTATTAAGCTTTCAGATGTGATTTTTGCATTTTTACTTTGTCTCCAGGTAAGCACAGCTTTCAAGGTAAATGTATGTAAAGAGTTCTTACACAAAGAATTCTGTGAGGAGCCAAACCAAGACCTTCAGAAAGCCAAAACATAACCATTTTTTAATTAACACCAAAACATAACCATGTACGAAAAGGTAAGCTGAAGTTAAGGTGAAGTGAAAATAAAAATGTAATTTGTGTAACAAGCATTCTGTCAGACGTAGGACAAAACTTAAATCATTTCTGTGTAGTTCCACCGCCAAACCCCCCAGACCTAATGAGGATTGGATGACTAATTGATGAGAAAGTGCTTGACAACTTAATTAAATGCCCGAAGACTGTTTCCCTGGCCTCTGCACAAGTCAATAAATGAAGATTTTTGTTTAGCCATAGTTTGCGCAATAATTCTCCTTCTTGACTGAACTCCTCCTAAAAATAGCTGAGTACAAACGAAAAAAGACTGAAAAAAAAAAGCCTCCCCTGTAATTGTTGATCTTGTATCTGCATTTCTGTGTGCAGGCAAAAACTGAGCTGTCAGCCTTTTTTGGTTGTACAATGAGCTGTAGTACGCACACATCCCCACAGGACTCTTTAATAACCAATTTTAACATGCGGTTCAGTCAACAGTCTTTCAAGGGCCACATCCAAATCACAGATCATAATGTCCTCTCCCTCTGAGACGTGCTGAAACATGGGATGAATTACAGCTACTGGTCAGCAGCTGCTTACAACAACCCCCCTTTACCACATATGCACACTCACTGGTATAAACACAAACAAGAATGCAACACACACCAAGAAGCACACCGCCTGAAAACATTGAGGGAGTTATTGTCCAGAAAAGGAGCTTGGCTCCCTGTTCAGAACATCAAGGCTAAAAGCATCTGTGAGGTTTCAGAAGACAAAGAAATCGGAGCCTAAAGTTGTTTATATGAGCGTAATCACATAAACAGTTCTACCTTCTTCCCTTCCTGTTCCCTTCTGCCTACGTTCATGTTTAAAAGCTTCAGTTTGTCCCTTTACAGGAATGTCAACAGCGCTCTGAGGAGGAAATGTAAAAGGGAATGAACACACCAAAACTACATGCAGAAACCTGTACGGCCACTCACTCCCACACTCCCAGGAAATAACCCTGCCTTTTGTTCTGTTTAATTACTTAAAAGCTTGTTTACCCGTTGCCCTTCCTATGCACACATAGCTGAATCTACACAGGCTCTGTGTGGACGGTTAACATCTCCAAATGTAAGACATCTCACTTTTTCTGCAAACTGGCAAAGCAGGATGCACTGCCATTTCAATGTTTGGAAAATAATTTTTTTCATAATAAAATAATGTAATTGCTGGCAATAAGTACATCTTTGACACAAAAAAGAAAAAAAAACATTTTAGAAACATTAATAAATTCATTTTCCCTATGCAGAAATAATGTATTTAATCTACTCTTAGAGCTTGATCACTTACTATTAGTGAGAGAAATTAAATATTCAAATGCGGGAATGCTCCATCGCCTTATCTTTCTGTTTTCATGTCAGTTTCCTTATATATGCTGAAGCCAGAGTGTGTGTGTTCTACCTGCAGGATGCATGTGTGCACGTTGCTTAAATGAATGAATTTCTGAGATATCCCTGAAGAATGCTCTTAGAACCCGTTTACAACCTTCTGGAGACTTCAGGGATTTTAGAGGCTTTAGGGAAACAAAAAGAGGGAGATTTAAACTTCTTTGCATAATGACTTCCAGACTATCGCGTGTTGTTTCACTTTTATGCTCCGTACTCCTGTCGGGTTCCATCACTGAGTTTATCCCACTGTGAGACTAAATGTTTTATGGCACAGATTTCGTGTTTGACTGATTTACGTCTCAGGCAAAAGTTTGTCTCAGTAGAGAAGCGAGGCCAGATAGTTTCACACAAATTGTATTGGAGATGTTTTCACGGTGGATCAGGAAAACTAACAGTTTAAGATGGATTTAAATGATATCTGATGGCATTTACCGAAGGGCTCTGCGTTTATATCTTGGAAACAGCTAAATTCCTAGAAGTTAAACATAGTCTGGTTTGTGTGTTTCAGGATGAAAACAGTTTACAGTTTGAATATTTGAACTTGACCGTGATAATCAATGATTATATATTAATGTTAAAAAAGAATGAATCCGGCACAAATGGATGGTTTTAATCATAACACACTCTGTTTTTACAATGTTATTCAAGAAGTTACTTTAAACTATTTGATATGTATTATCTTTTTGATTCTCTTTTTTTAATAACAAAAGATCTTAGTTTTCTTCATTGAACGCAACATTTTCTTTCCTGTTTTCTGAGCTCAAATACGACAGCCTTTTGTCTGTCAGTAGTCTGCAACTGAAATGGATTTTGGATCCACACCAGCCTAAAGCAGGGTTACATTTGTGCTGCATTAGTCCAAGATCAAAAAAACTTTAGTGTTTTGTTGTTTTTTCTGAATTATTATTGTTTTAATAGCAAAAGTGCATCAGTAAATATGTTTACTGTTTTTTTCTGGTTTGTATTTGTTTTATTTTGTATAGGTTTTTCCAGATTTTGTATAGGGGAGGCCAGGGCCAGTCCTTAGATCCATCCCATCTCACATGCCTGAGTAACATGAATGGCTCGTCTTTAGAGGTGAAGGACATGGGGATGAGGGAATTCAGCCATTTAATTCAGTTGTGTTAAAGAAGGGATGAAGTTGCAGGATAATAGCTCTGGAGGACAGGACAGCATTATGTTGTATTTGCCTTGAGAAAAGGGAAAATTCTTAATAGTAAATCAAATTACTGGAGACTGAAGAAAGTCATAATAAAGACATATTTACTAAATTGTAATTTAATGAAATACAACATTGTTTTTGAATTAAATTGAGTTGGAAAAATTAATAAAAAGGAAACAAACAATATGGTCCCGGAAAAATGAGAGCACTTTGCTGATGATCAGTGGGCCAGAATACCTGTTTACAGGTGCAGAAGTCTGATGGAGTTACAGAAAACACCTGATTACAGTGATCACCTCAAAGGATTGTTCAACAAAATATTTGCCTGTTTTATAAAAGAAAAATTCTTAATTGATCCTCAATTTAAAAAGAGTGTCATGATTTTTTAAAGATTTTTATTTGTTATTGCTTTTGTCAGCCTCAGCTTATTTCAGTGACAACTGTTTTTTTCTTGAATAAATGATTTTGCAAACATGTGTATAAGTATGCTTTGTATATGCCACAATATCAAAATAAAATTATTATTTGTTCAAATGGTTATTTCATGGTGAATACATTTTGTGAACAGTTCATACAAAGTGTACAGTGCAGCTGTACAGTGTCCAATTGTAACAGACACCATCATGTAAATTAAATGTAAGTTTTTTAATTCTGATGAATTGTTGGTTACATTTCTGAATGACAGAAATGTGTGTTTGTGTACAGGTACTCCATAACTGTATGAGAGCAAGAACACGTATAAGAAGAAACTTTAAGGACATTAAAAAAGGAAATTAGGGGAAATTAAATGAATAACTAAACAAAAGATAAAAATTGTTGACAAAGGCAATTCTTTTTTTTTACCATCACCACCTCTACAATTACTTCAGTGCTACTACTACTAATAACAATAATAACAAGGATACTAAAAATTATTATTTTGTTGAGATGATTGCTATTATTCTAATCACCTCCATCATAATAACAATAATAATGAGCAAATTATTATGTTATTGCAACATGCTCTCACTCCCAATGTGTCAACAGTCAGACTGTTGACGCACTAGGAGTGAGAATGTGTTGGTTATTGTGTCTGCCCCGTCGATGACAGGCCAGGGTTACTTGATTTGGTCCCATGAGGGCCACAGACCTGCAGGTTTTTAATGTTTCCTTGCTCCCACACATCTGAACCAAATCAAATGGATCTACCAGCCTACAAAATTCTGCAAAATGACTTGTGTAAGGTGTGTTGGAGCATATTAAACACTGAAAGCTTGATACACAGCATTTCTGATGAGAATTAGTATTGACAAGGAGATTCTATCCGCACAACCTTGAAAGAAGTCAGAGAAGTCTGTATATTTTCTCATCATGTTACTTGTTTAGTTCTTTTTTTCTTCCATCCTTCCAGTGTTGGACCTTGTCTTTTTGTTTTTCTCTCTTTTTTGTGTGTTTCCAGTGTCTGGCCTTTGTCATTTCTTGCTGTGGAGCAGCTTCGTGCATTCTGGTCGTTTTTACTCCCTGGATTTTAAACCAGCTTCATGTTTATTGTTTACTCCTTTTCTGTTGTAATTCTGTTGTTTGTGCATACATATTTATTTCACCTCCATGTCATAACTGTGCAGTTTTTCATCATATAAACCCACTTCAAGTCTCGACCACCATCTAATGTTGACGAACACAAACTGTACGATGATGGTCTCTGCAGTTTTGAAGCCACTGGCAGCGATTGTGAGGAGCACCACAAATTTCAAACACATACCCAAAAAGTAGAAAAGTTACTCCGTTGTTTATCTTAGTGTGTGTTCATTTTTGATCTGGACTCTTCCTTAGTATGGTTTTGCATTGGCTGGTTATGGCCAGATAAAAATCAAGCAATATATCAGGATTTAGAAACTAATTCCTTATTTCATTCTGACTTTTACCACCAATGTTTTTCTTCCTCCTCTTTTTCCAGATTAGGGTTTCTCTGTTTGTTATGTTTGGTCTTTTACTGCATTTCCTGCCCTGCGGTGCATCACTTTTCCAATCAGCTGATTAACGTATTTTGTTCTCATCTACCTGCTGTTGTTTCTCTACACGGAGGTCCTTCTTCCAAACAGCTGTAACATGTTAGCTGTTTTAAAGATGGCAGTGGACAGCATGTTCAACACTGACGGGAAAGTTCCAGTTCTTAGGGTTTTTCCTTTGCTTGTCACCTGTCTGTTCACATAACAATGACTGACAAAACTAAACAAAAAGCCAACACAGACAGAGAATATTTAGGGAGCAAGTTAGCAGCCGGACTTCCATTACAGGCTGAATCTCCGGTTCCTTCACTGCCAGCCCTAATTTGATTACAGGTGAACAAATGTTTGCGATCTTGGGGGGTTATTTTGCTTTCTATTTAAGACGGTTCTGCTGATGTCTGTGAGATCATGTCTGCTGTTAATATGTTCTGAATTTTCATCAGATACAAAAACCTAGACGCCACACAGACTCAATATTTTCACTTTTGTTTTGAATGATTCAGAGCAGAATTAGATAAGAGGAAATCACCTAAAATATAACTGGCTAAATCTAGCCTGAGATATCAGATTGGAACAGTTTCAACTCAGTTTTCTTTTTGTTCTGGCGTCTGGCACAGTCATCTTCTGAGCGATCAGCCTTGCTTCTTTTAACAGGAGTCGGTTTCTGTACTAAAGTGATCAGTCCTGCATGAAACGGGACAAGAGCCCGGGGGCCCTGCTCTCTTGCTCTCTGTCTGAGCTCCAAAGGTTGCCATCCTCCCTCCACTCCCAGATTGCTCCAGCACATGTCTGAGGGAGTGTGTTTTTCTATGCCTCCCTGTGCTGTTACCATCAAACCTTCCCGGGATGAGAGCAAAGAGCTCTGCATGTCAGCGTAATGTGACAGGCTGCAGCAGCACTACAAACAGCAGACAAAATACTGTTTTCTGAGGATTTAGTGGACTCGTATTTTACTCAGCAAAGAGGATCCAACAGACACAAGCAAAATTACCTCATAATCAATTGGAAATTAATTAAAGAAAGAAAAGTGATCCAATTCTACTGGTTTACTCAAAAAAAGCTCCGACATGTGTGAAGTAACACGGCCAAAAAGGTCACATAGCACCAACCATTCATGAGGGAAGGGAAGAGCCCGGCTTGCCAGCATCTGCTAACCTGCATTTCTCATTTGTGTATTTTATTGCTGTGGGAACTTCTGAAAAAGCTTTCCAGTCCTTGTGTGGTATGAAGTCCAGAACCAACACGGCTCTCTGTGGACCAGGAACGCTCCTCTCTGGGGACGCAACCTCCAGAGTTGTGTTTGTAAAGCTTTGTGAATCGGCCCGGCCTTCCCCGGAGTGACAGTTGCTTTGTTTGTGTTATAAACCAGACTGGCACAAGTTCCCGGAGGGCAGGCGTGTCTGCAGATAATAATACATGGTACATAGGTAGAGGTGACCTTACCAGTGATCCTGGACACAGTTTATTGGCCTTCCTTAAGGATAAAATCTAGAAAATCAACTCTAAAAGAGAATCACAAAGATTGTTAGTTATTATTACTATATTTTATAGTTCAAAAGTACATCCCTGCTGAAATTAAAGGCTTTTGTTTAAACAGATTGTTACGAGGTACGAGTAGGAGACCCGCCACCTACTCTACCTCCTGGGAACGTGGTTCTGGCATTACCGGACAAAATCAGGACCCACACGATCCACTTGTTGGTGGGATGATTTATTATGATATTTCTCCTCCCCCGGGTGTGCGCAGTGTCAATATTTACACGATATTCACTCTTATGTACAAATTGGTACCTGTCTGCTTCCAGCAGCAGCTGATTTTCCATCAAACACATTTTTCTAGCTCCACCCACTCTCTCCCATCCGCGTCAAGGTGTGCTCAGATATAGGCTAAGCCCCTCCCCTTAGCCAACAGCCCATCCGGCTGACGTTCATAGTATACATACATTTCATTCTTATTAAAACACAGGACTAATATCTGTGTCTCTGAGCCACATAGCAACAGTCCAGAAAACCATCAACAAATGAAAGAAGCATCATACAGTATGATGGGGCAAATAAGACCTTTGTTTTCATCTCTACAATTTGAGTCGAAACACTTTGCCATACATACTCAACCCATGACATCACTTTTTCACCACTGATTCACTGCCAGTGGCAGCCGGGTTCAGGCTGTAACAGAATTCATGCTGACACTTAAAAGTTTAGCAGTTTTAGATAATGAAACTTAATAGGACATCAAACTGATATATGTGCACACAAGCATGTGTGTATGCTATTTATTAGGAATTAAAGCTACTCTCTTTGGGCCATCAGACCTGTTTATAAATGAATACATGAATAAAAAATATAAACTTCTTCTTATTCAGTTCCTATTGCAACCAGGAGGAATTCTGGTGTTTATGGCAGTGTGTGTAATATTCCACTTAATAAGCCTGCCATTCTAAAAAGAAACATGGCACCATCAAAGTGAAATATTTTTCTTAGATGTGGTCATATCCCTTTAATGCCTAAATGGGTAATATTTGATAGATGCTGTTCCTGAGACCTATTGCATCTCTTTATGGTAAAAACAGATCAAAACCTTTTGTATGCAATTTAACCTTTGTCCTCTGCCCCCTGGTGGATAACGTGTTCACTACAGTAATTAGACGTCACAGAATCATGCACGCAAATTATTTCTTGTTTTAACTTCAGTTTTTTTTAGTTTAGTTCAGCTTTATTTATAACAATCGATTCAAAGCCTTTTGGGCACTTTTAGAGACACAACCCATTTTAATGCAACTGATTGTAACAAATCTGTTATATGATCCACACCACATAATGATGATCCATACTTTATTATAACTGTGTTCATATAGGTCACTTCATGAGAAATAACTGCCTAGATATGGAAACAATGGTCTGCACTGAATTTTCTCTTGAATTTAATCCCTCACCTCGAGGATGCGTGGGTCAGCGGATGACTGGGAAAAACTCCATTTAAACAGGAAGGAAATCCTCCAGCAGAACCAGGCAGCTTGACCAGATGGAGGGCAGTGAAGATAGGAAAATGTAGACAACAAGTTCTGTAAGCTATGGGAACCATACATTGATAAATGATAATTTAATGTATTATATATGGAAAATAAAGAGGTAGATTCTCAGCTCGTCATAGGGCACCCTCCAAACAGTCTAAGCCTATATCTGCTCAATTCAAGGTATGGCTACTGGTCACCCGAGCCACCTCCACCTGTAAGCTTTATCAAAAAGGAAAGGTCTAGAAGGAAAAAAGGGGTGTCAGCTTACCAAATGCAAATTAGAAGCTGTCTCTACAGCCTGATAAGAGAAGGCTCTACAGCTGTTAAAGGTTGGTAGGAATAGCAGGTGGAATAGCAGTCGCCTATCAATGAGAAGGTTGTCAGTTCAGTTCTGCTGACGGCATGTCAAAGTGTCCCCGGGCAAGACACTGAACCCCACCTCGCCTCCTGATGTGCATATTGAATGAATGTTTATAGAGAACTTGTATGTATTAATATAAGTGCTGTGTGAATGTGACATATAGTGTCAAAGGGCTTTGAACAGTCTCTCAAATTAAACTGCTATTTGTCCCTCCTCCCTGTGATCCTTCTGACATATGGAGTTCCCATGCTCAGGTGGAGTGGCTTCTGAATAAAATCTGACGAAAGCGGTTGCTTTTGTTTATACCATGCAAATGTTTTTTCTGTTGTTTTTTTTTTTTCAGACACTCTTAAACTCGGATCGATAAATGCAGATTGCTAAAAGATTACGTCATATTTCCCATCACAAGGGAGGATCAGTTTAAAACAAATGAACTCCAGGGTCATGAAAGATCACAAATGACCTCCCTCCATGTGTGCGTCCTTCCGCCTGTATTTCACAACCATGATAGGTTGTGACCTGTTCGTGCATCTGCTGAAGCTGCCAGTTTTGTCACTAAAAGAAGCTGTGTCAATATTGGTAAAGCAGTAATTCACTCATAGGCTGAGTTGTTCAATAATGCTTCGGTGACAGGAGCGTTTAGCCAAATAAGGTGTGTGCAAATACACAAACTTCCGAGCAGTCGCTTACAAACACACGTGTACTATCATGCTTTTACAGTGCCCTCCCAAAAAGAGAGGATTAAAGGCAGAGAGGATATAAAGAAATGCTGCTTTGCTAAATCAGTGGGGAGCTTTATAGACATAAAGGAGATGAAGCTTTGTGGATATCCTTGAAACTTAAGCATTATTCTTTATTTGGACGTTATTGCAGACTACACATGTTACTGGACCTGAATGAATTTAACTATTTCCAGTAATACAAATTATCCTTTCTACTTTATAACCTTTTGCACATACAGGATGATTTCTCAGTCATGCTTTTACTTTTCCTCTAAGCCCAGGTACACATTTCCAGCTTTTCAGCTCCAACAAGACAAACAAAAAAAAAAGTCGTACCTAAATGTATGTGCTGGTTTTTCCATTACATTAGATAATTTAGAGTTATCTCCATTATTAAATATTTCTAGACTTTAAATTTCTGAGATCATTTTCCAGATTCCTCTTTTTATCGCTTATTTTACACAATTCTTTTTAATGAGCCTACAGTTCTCATACAAAACGTGTCTGTAAAGATCCTTTTTCTTGTGACTGTTAAATCACAGTGTAACGAGTGGTAGTGGGTTGAGTGAAATACAAAACTTCAACCCGGCTCATATATAAGCTCCATCACTTACCCACAAATTACATTTTGTACTATTGCATCATCCCTGGCCTTGCAGTGGCAGTGCAGCAGTCTTTGGGTGGCGCCTAAACCTTTTTGTCTTGATTAGCTTCTTTGGCTGCGCTTGGGTAGATGTGTACAAAACATGGTGTGGCCTACAGGCAGGTCACAACTCCTCCAGCATGCATGACATAGAGTGCTAATCTTGGCTGGATTTGAAAATAAACCAAGAACTTTCTTCACCCTTGTGTTCAGTTTCTGTGTACGTGGTGGTCCACTAGGCTGTAAAATTAATTGGGGACTCGTCAGGGATCCTACAACTTTTGAGCTTGAGCTTTTTCAGTGGTTAGATGGAGCTGCCTCTGAGCAAAAAACAGTGGTAGCCTTTATTAGTTAGTTTGACTCACCTCCCTTATCGTTAATTTTAGTCTTTTTGTTGCTTGGTAGAATTATTTATTGCGTTTTTGCTCTATGTCCCCCTGTGGGAAGCTTTTCAATTATGAAGCAGTGTGTGTTGGCTGAAGCAGTGCGTTGAACAATTTAGACTGGCGTGTTGGACCGGACCACTTCTGGCCGCCAGGCAGATCACTACTGACTTGAGAACAAACTACCCATATAACTAAATCCCCACTGAAGGCTGAGAGCTGGATGAAACAATGTCAGGTTGGGATACACCAGTAGTTCCCACACAGATGAAACTTTTTTCACTTCGGAACACAATAAGTGTGTATTGAAAAAACAAGATATTTATAAGCCAACACTCCAGTGATGTGATTCCTAGTGGTATGATGTGTCAAACACCACCCACCTGGGACTCCTGGCTTGCTACAACAAATTTCAAGGATTACTTCCAAACAGCATTTGACATCAGTGTGGTGTGAACATTCAGCCTCTGCTGTCCTGAGGCGACTGTGCTGACAGACAGCTCACGTAACGAAATCCTCAGGTACTGCAGTCATCCCTGAGTAATTACTTGGCCCTTAACATATATGTACAAACCACAAAAGGAACAAAAGTGTAATTGCTTTAGGAGTTATTTAAAGACCATTTTAGGTGGAAACCAAAATCTGTCTTCACCTGTTGGGACAGAAACACAGACAGACGACAGCTATGAGATTTCTCCTCTTTTTGTGCACTGTGTCCACCTCCTGCCTCATTACGTCGAAGGGATCATGAACTTGACACAAACTGATATGTTTTTTCTTTATCTTGTGTTTCATTCAAATTCGGGCCAGGGCGGGATAAGAGACACAAAGGCTGGACTCCTCGTCCAGCTCTGGATTTACCTGATGAGGTTTGATTAAAGCAGCTGAAACCCAAACCTCACAGTGTGTGTGTTCACTTTCAATCACTGAGGCTCACACACAAGCCAAAAATATGACACGAGACATGCCTAACAACACATACCATGTGTTGCAGTGCTGCTCCATGTGTCTCCTCTTTAAATCATCTGGGCTAAGAAGGGGGAGCATCTCTCCCCCTTGTGACCTTTCCAATGCACAGCTTAGCACCCAGAGCCAAGAGGATGAACTTAACTTAAAGGAGCACTCTGAACATCTGGAAAGCCTTAACCTCGGCTAAATAAATAGGTGGAAGTAGATCTGTGGTTTTATATAGTACTTTTATCGTCATGTGACACTCAGAGACATGGTGGCTATGATTGCAGATAAAAGCCAAAAAACACATTTTGTGCACAGTTGCTGTCACAAAATCCTTAAAAACACACATCAGGGGTAATGACATTTTCCTTAACCCCTATCTTTCTGGTTGTTTCCTAATGTGGTGGGTTTCTGTGTATCAGCATGAATGACATACCAAACATTCAGTTTTTGTTATGACATCGGCTAATCATAGTTTCACATGCTTTTTATAGTTACGCTTTGGCTCAGGTGAGAGAATTACCTGATGGCATGTTTGTAGTTGTTGAATGACAGCATGCCAAGCAAGATGCTTTTGTGTTTATGTAAGAGGAGAGAAATCCAGTTGAGCCAACGTTTCGCATTGGATTAACCAATTGATTTTCTCCGTTTAACACACATGAAAGTTGCATTTAATTGGAAAGTACCAGAGTTAATGTCGGTCAGGAGCAGTAAATGTTGAATGTGAGTGAGCGAAGGGCGACACCCTGTGGAAATCATCTGTATATTTTCACTGCAGCCAGCCATTCCCTGACTTTTTGGCATGTGAATCTTAAACATAAACCTGGTCAGGGAGAGTTTTTGAATAACTTGTAATTTAACAGTGAATGCATTATTAGGGTTTGTAGAATCAAAATCCACCAGAAGATCAACAAGCAATAATGGCAATAAAGCACATTCATGCATGCTTATCCAGCCACTGTTATCCTACAGGCTTAATCACCAATAGCTGAAGTTATGTTTTCAAATTCTTACTGATGTTCGTCTTTTCTTTTTTTTTTTTCCAGTTTGCCTCAGATGCTCCTGATGATTCTCTTTGTTTTCTGGTTTGTTTTCTTCTGTTCACTCACCACTTTTTTGATCCCCCTTTAAGGTTCCACATTAATACATAATTCAGCTAAAACCAAATTTACAAGTTCAGAATAATCCTTTAAGTATCAAATCATGAGAGAACAACTGGTACATGTTTTGTTGTGTAGTCACTTGTGCAAGTCACTGATTCAAAAATGTACTTGAACCACTTTTAATTTTAATTACTGTGAGTAAAAATCCAGATTTTGTTTTTCTGTTAACTAAATAGCTAAATAGTGAACCACTGATAATTCCAGCCATTAGAAATCCCCATACCATACACTTATTCATACTTTTAGGTACATAATGTTTGTAAACCTTGACTGGACCAACTGAAGCAACCCCAGCTTGCTACCGTCATACCCCCCTACTGGCTTGTACAAGTTCCTGACAGATGCAGGGTTTCAGCTGCTGCTGGAACAGTTAATCTGGACTCATCAGGCAGCATGATCTTTTTCCACAGCTCCAATCTCTAAGTCCGATCTTTATATATCCGAGCCTTTCTATTTGATTGTCTTCACTGATAGGTGGCTTTCTTACAGGTTACACAGCTGTTTAGTTCCAGTATCTTGAAATCTCCTTGAACTGTATGTGTGGAAATGTTGGGACTCTTACGTCGTCTGATTATGATCTGTTTAATTCCACAGCTGACTTTCTTGAATTAGATTTTCTGATACATTTATCTCATCCGTCATGATCATGCAGGATTTTCTTCCAACCGCACTTCTCCCTCAAAAAACAATTTTCGCCACCATGATAATTTGAGCCGTCTGAATGATTATCCCCCCATCTTTTCCACAACCACAAGATATGTGCTGCTGCAGTCTCACAAATGTGTTGAATTAACGGATTTCTGACGTTTAGAGAGGATCAGCAGAAATAATCAAACCAGAATCAAAAGTAACGGTAATTCCTCAGACGGTGAATGGAGTTTTTTTATCCACTGTATGCTGCTGACACTTAGTGGACACTAGTGAACTGTGCAGCCATGGACTCTGATTTAATCCAGACACTGCACACTAAACAGAGTACATTGTGAAGAATACTTTATATGGGTTGAATTGGTAAAAAATAAAAAATAGAATATCAGCAGTAAATATCAAAAGTAAGAAATAAGTTCTATTTTTGACAACTTAGCTTTGTCTATGTGCTTGAATATGAAGTAGAGGGTGAATTCAATCCACTTGGATGAAATTCAAACATAATAGAAAGCTGTATAATCAAATAACACGCTGAAGAACTTGTAAGCAGATAAACATATCGCGTCTGCTGCTTTCCTGAAATCAGCTCTGCCTCCTCCCCATGGTGACTCACATTGTAAGGAGGATGCAGCAGGAACAGTTGGCCCCTTAGGAAAATGGGGCAGGGATGGATGGAGTGGAGCTACACATTTAAAGGTCAGTCGAGTGCACAAATACAAAGATAAGGAGTGCATCTCAGACTGATGCAATTTTAGCTGTAGCTTACTTTGAAATGCATTGTAATGATCCTCAGTATTCTCTCTTGGCATTAACAGCAGATTGTGTTCAGTGGTTTGGGTTAACATTGACTTAAAGTAACAAGCTTTAAAAAAACAAAAACAAAGTTGGCATAGAATAATAAATGCTACCAGGAATATTTATTAAGTTACTTCACAGTGATGCTCCAAATGTATTGCTATCCATCACACATAGCTCTTATTTCACATGTTTAGTCTATTTTCCTATTTTGATTTTGACTCATAAGGACACCTTCAGGTCAAAACTTATTTTATATTTTTCAGCAATGTGAGGTTTGAAATTTTATTGCCAAATAGAAATGTTAAGGCTTAAAGTATACACAGTATGCAAAATTTAATGTATAAGAAATGAAAAATCTGTGCAGAATAATTATATTAGATCAGTTTGTGCTAAAATATAATAATAAACAAAATAAAAAATTCTCACTGTTCACAAATGTTGAATTAATAGATAAGTAGACTAAGCAAAACTAGACTTTCCAGTTACAGAATAAATGTAGATTAAATACATAATAATCAGAATTGAGATACAGCCTTGCTGTCGCATCCTCAAATGTGCCTCAGCCACGTGTTACAGTAAATTACCCTTCCACAGCAAAGTTATTCTGTGCCTTGTAATCAAACAAGTTTAATTATATTGTATTAAATGTTATTTATGGTGCTCTTTTTTGCACAGACTACACACACATCAGAGACTTTTAAAATGTGGCCACACTGAAATGATTACTTCATGAGCAATAGGGAATTAAAAAAGACATGCAATCAACCTAAAGAACAAGGCATGGAGACAAGGATCCAAGCTGCAAACGTGAGGGCTTGCACGGATTGCATTACCGTAAGTATTCTAAAAGATTTCTCGAGCATGAACTCTATTTCCGATAAGACAACAAATCTACTTCTAACCAACAAATGCTAAGGATACACAGTTTAGATAAGGGATTTAATGAAAAAGAACCATGAACTTAAGTTCATGG
>JAVQJG010168162.1:0-31750 GCA_036024015.1 Craterocephalus amniculus
GACTCGTGACGGTGCCAAGATGGCGGAGGAAGGAAACGCCCAATGTGCATCACTTCAGCTCAATAGAATCCTACGGGTCACGTGGTTTAAGGGTTTGTCCATTCTTTTTACAGTCTATGATCCCAACTCAAAGTATTATGATTTGTATAAAAGGATGTCCTTCCTTATATTTCTTGTGAAAAATGATCATATTTTTCTGAAGTTCTGCTCTGCTCTGTCTCTAATTTGTGTCCAATTCTGACCCACCTGTGGTAAAATGTAGGCCTTTTAAATGATTAAGCTGTTGTGTGCTTATACTGTATATACACACTGTAAACACAGGAGAGCTGTCTTCCTATTTCCCCAATTTGTGGCTTTTTTATGGGGCTGTCTTCTTGACACAGTACTTTGTGCACTTTTATGCTTTTGGGAACTGAATAATTGTCAAGTAACACTACAATTGATGAGACAAGTAGAGTACCAAGAAAAAACAACTGTCACTTCACCCCTGAAATAATATTTTTGACATGTATGCACAAGAAAATAGACTTCTTGGCTCTTGACCCTGTTTCTAGATTTTATTGCAGATGTTGGAAGTAATTTCTAGTGCCTGTAAGGACGAGTGATGCAAATCATTTTGAGGTAGCAGTTAATGAGTCCCTCTTCTCATATCATAGGATTATCTATGCTGACTGAGCAACTTCACCTCCACAGACTTGTTTGCTCTAATTGGTAATGCGTTATGATGTATAAAAAGAGCATTATTTTGTCAAATTGGACTTAAGATAAAAATCAACGCTTTTGATTTTCAAGGTTTGATTTTGTAACAGCCCTGCGACACAAGATACAAGCATAAAAGTAAAGCTGTTACCTTCGTGTCATACACATAAATAAGTCTCATACAAGTAAGCAAATGACAGAAAAAAATAAAACCTCACTTTTGGAGAAGTATGAAAGACAAATTCATCTGCCTCATGGTATGATAAATCATTCCAATGATGCAAATCATGCTTTGGTTTACCAAAATAAATCAGGATGGGACGTGCTTTATTAACCCCAGACTGGGACTTTCAGTATTACTGCAGCAAATGCGTAAAAAGTGGGAAGTTTTTTTCACTCTAAATGCAGAAGCATCTACCTTTTGTGTGCAGAGGGGTTGAATGATATTCCACAACTGTGAAATTTGCTTTTGCTAAAAACTTTTCAGCAGATTTTTAGTTTGTGTCAATGCTCAGTTCTAACAGTCGGCAGATGTTTATAAGTCTTCTTATTTATATGATCCCCAGGAAACTCATAAAATATACAGACAGAAATTAGATGAGCTCACAAATCTTCAGACGACATGCAGCAGTGCCATCAGTAAACAGAGAAAATGCCTGAAAGACCTGAGGTACAGCTTGAACAAGTGAGTACAACCGACCCTGAGTGAAGATAAACCCTTATATCATGTTTTTACAGCTTTGGTGCAATAAGATGGCTTATTTTGGTTGAACATGGATGGATTACAAATCTGCAATGATGTTTAATCTCTCCTCACTTATTCACATTTAATGAATAAATGCCCTTTATTTAATTCAGCTAACATAGATTATTCCTCCATTCTTGAACATTTGCTCTGTTTACAGGTGTGCGCAGACATGTAACGAAGAAGAGCTGAAGCTAATAACAGACATCAAAACGCAAATCAAAGATAAAGAAAATTTTTTCTTTGATATGGAATCATATTTGCCAAAGAAGAACGGGTAAGTGTGTTTTCATGTCTTTGATTTGGACTTGTAGTGAGAGCAGCCATAAAATGCTTTTGGGATCTTTGCTTGTTGTTTTCAGACTGTACTTGAGTTTGGTCCTGGGCAACGTGAACGTGACGCTTCTCAGTAACCAGGCAAAGTATGGAAAGCATTCAGCCCCGAGATGGGTTGAAAAATCTGTTTTTAGAGTGTGATCTCCTTGTCCATCTCACCCTCTCCTTTTTTCTTCTCTTGTCACAGATTTGCCTACAAAGATGAGTATGAGAAGTTCAAGCTTTACATGACAATAATCCTGATGTTTGGAGCTATAACTTGCCTCTTCTTTCTCAACTGTCGGTGAGAGCCGTTTCCTTCAAGTGTTATTGTTTGTGGTGAAATGAATTGATTAAGTCATTGCTTTTCTGTTTATGTGTAGAGTCACAGATGAAATCTTTAACTTCTTACTGGTGTGGTACTACTGCACATTGACCATAAGGGAAAGTATCCTCATGAGCAATGGCTCCAGGTGTGTTTTTTACTTCTTACATTTACTTTTTAGAATGATCTTAATGTTTATATGATCTTTGATTTGATAATTTTCCTAAAAGGGGATTTTTTTTGGGCCATTTCAGGATCAAAGGCTGGTGGGTATCTCACCACTATGTGTCCACCTTTCTGTCAGGTGTTATGCTTACCTGGTGAGTTTGTGCTTCAGTTCATTTAGTCAAATTCACGCTTCAAATATGTTCAAGTTGGTGTCAAAGCAGAAAGGAGGCTTCAGTATCATTGTGTTTGTTTCACTTTGTGTCTTCCCACAGGCCAGAGGGACCAATGTATCAGCTGTTCAGGAGCCAGTTCCTTGCATTCTCCATTTATCAGAGTGAGTCTGCAGGGTTGTTACACTGTTATCTTCACTTAAGTTATCTGATTCGTTTGTCAGACAACATTGTGTCTATATATCAACCAGGACTTTAATCTGAGACATTTGTTAAGAGGAAATATTAATTTATATAATGTTAAGGTGACTGTTGTATGGACAGGTTTTACAGTACAAGTCCGCTGGAGTAGATAGTCATACACTGTACTTATGGGGGGAAAAAATGTTTTAAACGGTTAAAATTTTTGGGTCTCTCTTCTAATAAAGTTACAAAGGAAATAGTTGAAGTTGCATTTAAGTGTAAGAGTGCTTGTAAAAGTGGTTCAGCTTTAATCAAGCCCAACAGAAACCAAAACACAGCCAATATAATGCTGTGAGCTTGTAGTTTATTTTTATATGGCAGTGTAATTACAGAAATTAGGTCAGCTGTCCAGCCAGTTATATTGTTTTTAACCAGATTTATCTACAGATGCAACTTGATAACATTTAATTATTTGTTCAACTGATATATGTAATAAATCACCAGCAAACTAAAAATTAAACATTTAGTTCTGCGACAAAAATTACGTGAAGCAGACAATCTTCAGATCTGAGCTTTGACTCAACAATTTGGCTGTTTGACATGATTAATCATACAATAAGCTAATCAGTGTATCAGAGTCCTCCTGGTTCCATTTGGTTTTTGGGTGTGTTTTTAACCAGAGAAAGACAATGATAACAATAAAACCTGATGTTGTAAATGGTGCAATGTTTAGCCACAACCAAAGATGGAAAATCCGACAGTTTTGTGAAGATGTAATCCGACCTCTGCGCTCCATGATCACCGTTTCCAGCTGCTACACAGATGTTTAGTCTTGTTCTGGGGCTTTAAACTCTTATAAACTAATATAAAATATTAGAAAGGAAAAGGAAAGTGGATGTTTACCCCAACATTTGTCCTCAAGTGTTTTCTCGTCAAACACTGGGTCACTGGAATGATCACTTTTTTTATTTTTTATTTTACTTGAAATTTATTGTTTTAAGGCATATAAACAAAAATGTAAATAATTAAAAGGACTGAATAATTTCCTCATCAGAAAGAAAAGGGGAAATTGTAACACTCCGGTAGCTGAAATCATTATTTAGTAATCTTATGTGAACTCATGATCTGTCAATTATGTGGCCTCTTTTTCTAGATGAAGGTTCATGTGACAAGCCAAATGTTTTTTTTTTTGCTTGGTAATTACACAAAGTAACTCCAGTAAGTCCACCATCTTTCTAATGTGCTGCCATTGTCATTCTGCCCTCCAGGCTTTGTCCAGTTCCTCCAGTATTACTACCAGAGCGGCTGTTTATACAGGCTACGTGCTTTGGGAGAGAGGAATCAACTGGATCTCACTGTGGGTGAGTCGCAAGCTATTTTTGGTGTTAGCCATTTCAGTCGTTTGAACCCTCAAGCCATCTGCGGCACCATGTCTGGAAAAATGGGGTAAAGGTGAACAATGGAGACAGCTGTTGAGTCAATGGGCTGAGATGCAGATGTCTGTCAACTTGAGTAAGACCTTATTGAGCTGGGGTCCTAAAGTCGTCTCTAACATCAAACTGTTGTGCAAACAAAAGCCACAAGCAATGCATCAATCATTTGTTTAGTATTCTGTGTCATGAGATTTATTATTGTGTGTCTGTGCAGAGGGGTTCCAGTCCTGGATGTGGAGAGGACTTACTTTTCTTTTGCCTTTCCTCTTTTTTGGCCATGTAAGTGAAAACCCTATTTTGTTTTCCTACTTTTATTCTCATCTAAGCTGAGTTTTACAGCATATTACAGTATTTTAAAAGCTGGTAATTTTGTATTTGATTGTGAGTTTATGAGGCAGTGACACGACACATCTGTCATTTACGCTGTATTGGGTGCATTAAAGGCAGTTTGTATGCAAATAAGAGGATGAAAGCAGAGTGCTTGTGCCGTCAGGGACTGTAGAGACAGAACTGGAGGATGATGTCTCTTCTGTATTTGCAGTTTTGGCAGCTGTACAACTCGGTGACCCTGTTTCGCTTGGCAGGACGTGAGGACTGTAAGGAGTGGCAGGTACGGATCACAACCAAAGTTTTCCAAGATAAACATACATTTTTTACTGCCCACAATATGTTTTGATGGGTAATGCTAAATTCATGGCAACATGTTCTTGCATGCAGGCTGATGTACACGCAGTTCTGTTAGAACGGTTTGAGTCTTGCATCAATTCCTGAGAACAATCATCCATGTTCTAGGTGGCTGAGTCTAAAACAGCTGAGATGCAAACCATGCCAGAGTTTATTTGGTTTGCATATAACTGCCACACTCAAGCGAAGAAGAGTACATTCACACCGTAGATCTTCATTCACAGCTCTGAGTTTGTTGCCGAGAGCCAAGTTTTTGAAAAAATGTTTATTATTAATATTTATTTCTTGGTTTTTAGACTGTAGTGTTTGGACATGATTTTACACTCAAAACCCTGTATTTGCACACACACACACACACCCTCCTCCAGTGAGAAAATTTATCTCACTTCCATGACATAAAATTTAGGCCGTTCAGAGTGTGGTTGCTTTGAAAAACATCAGATTTGTATCTGATAAACTATCACATATTAATGTGACCTGGGCCTAACTTTTCAAAAAAAAAAACTGCGTTTGTGCTGTTGTAGTAAAAAAAAAAAAAGACATAAGTCAGCATATTTGAAAGCAAGTTTATCTTGTTCCAAACCTAGAAAATAAAAGTGCTATTTGTTTAGAAATACTGATCAATCTTCCTCCTTTTGCTTTTAGGTGTTCATGTTGGCGCTGACGTTCCTTGTCCTCTTCCTGGGAAATTTCCTCACCACCTTAAAAGTTGTCCACCAAAAAATTCAAAAAAACCATGCAAAAGTGCAAAAGAGTGACTGAGACAAACATCTGGGACCCTTTGAATGGCCAGTACCCGTAAAGCAAACGTGCACAGTCGCTTTGTGGACTAACCACCGATCAGGCCGAGAGGACAGAGCAGAAACCACCTTTTTCTCTCAGGCTATGATAACAGCTGTAGCGTCCAGCCAAAGCATCCAGCAAACATGCTCTTACCCTCTAATGACGCGATGTTTCCATGAGGCAGAAACCAACATGGATGTCCACCTAATAAGATGATAACCGTTTGCTTTATCCTGTGTATAGAAAATGTGAGTGGAGAGAATGTGTTACTTAATGCTTGTGTTGATGAGCATCGGAGAGCCTTTGTTCAAATCATATGCAACTAAAACAAGGGCAGGTAGCAGAATGGAACAAAGTTTGCCTCTAAAGACCGAACGTCTGTCATGCGCACACTTCTGTGAAGTAGTGACAGTCAAACTTCCTCTGGCTCATATTCACTCTGGCAATGCACTTCATGTCAAACATGTAGTTCTCAATGTTTTATCACGCACTGTCACAACTAACGAGTATTTCTACCAGAATTTTAGTGTCTGAAATGATAAACGGTCCACAAAGCCACTCGTCTGCCCAGTATTTACTGGATTTTAAGGGATTTATTCTTATGTTGTCAGAGGGGGGCTTTTGTCTTTTTAAAAATTGGAACTACAAGGGAATACTTGTTACAAAAGCTTTTGGTTTGTATGCTCCGCCAAGACTTTTTCCCTCCAGATGCACATAAAATCGTAAAACACTGACTCTTTTGCCACAGAATTAAAGGAGCATTCCCTATAACAATAATCACATCATGTTACTAACAAACTACAATGTGGACGAGTTTATTGTGTCTCACTGATGGTCTTAATGTTGTCGGATTTGAACAATTTATCACAAGTTGGGACTGATTAGTTCGTTTCTTTGTGTTTCATTGTTACCGTTTTCTTACGTGATGTTGCATAAAGGATCTATTGCTGCTATTCACACTCGTACTGTTTAACCATGACAAAGCTAAAAGGGCTGGATTATTTTTCTAAGTCTGATCAAAAAGCCAGTTTGCTGTACGATTAAACATTTGTCTTAATATATGATCAAACTTTTCATTCTGGTTACCTCGCCTGGGGGTTTCTGCATGTGTTTTTCAAGGCTCAGGTCTATAATGCCTTATTTTCCCTTCAATTAAAAAAAAAAAGACAAAGCACTTGCACTTGCTTTTTTATTGAGGAAAATTAAAGCATGTTGTAGACCAAAATGTTACATTTCACTTGGGAGCTGCCAGAATGCACAAAATAACTTGATGTCCTCGTTTTTCATGATGTTGCTGTTTATTTCGAGACTGTATCAGGTGGCACTGCTAGTTTCTTAATCTGTGTGAGTTGTTGTAGGAAAAACAAATTAAAGGCTTCACTTAAAAACAACAGGTATAAAAAACTTTCATGTGCAATGACACAGACAGTACTTTCTTTCAATTTAAGTCTAGTTGCAACTGTGGCTCTGGACATATTGTGCAGTAAATGTTATGATTTTCCACCTCTAGTGGGCGCTGTAGGAAAAGCTAAGAGCTATAGACTGACTCAGACCCATAATTTTGTGCTGAAAATGTGGGGGTTATGTGAACAGGGGGTAAAAACTACAGTACTGTTGTCTTAAATTTCAGCAGTCATCTGGGACTTTTTCTACCAGCAGGTTTAAAGTATAATCTGTTTTATAGACCTGATAAACGAAATTCATGACAACAAATTAAGAACAAACTGTTCTCATTCCTGCAACAATTCACAGTTTTAGTTAAGCAGTTGCTGTAATTGTAAAAAAGACAGGAAAAAAGGGCTAAATTCTCTGAAAATATATATTAAATCACAAACCGTGACAAATATGTTAATTAGCAGTTCATGTTGGATGCTTGCAAAACGACCCTGTTGCATCATTTGTCTTTTTAAAGAACCCCCATCTGATGGTTCAGCGAGGCCCAAATGTCCACTGATGCACAGTTTCTTACTGTCCAACTGTAACGTCTGCATTTGTAAAGCTGTCGCCTGCACGACAGACGTATCCTGGGAGCTTCTGTCCTCACAAAACGACGCATTTTTTCTTCCTCTTCTTGTTCCTCAGCTTTCGATGGAAGGCTATAGCTCTTTTCGTGGCCTCCCTGAAAATGTCCTCCACGTTTTCCTGATATTTCGCTGAGCACTCGAGGTAGAGCTCCGCGTTCATCTGCTGCCGGATCTCCTCACCCTAAACCCAGAACAACCAGTTAGTTTTAGATGAGATCTACTGTTAAATCAGGTCAGTGTGGTTATAAATCCTGCTGGTGTTAGAGCAGGATGTATTTGCACACACTGAGGTTTCTCACCTGAATGTATGTGATGGGAGCCTGGTTCATGGCTTTCAGCTTTCTTGCACACTCTTTATCCTTCCTGAGGTCAGTCTTGCAACCAATTAGGATGACCGGTATCTCTTGGCAGAAGTGTTTCACCTCTGGGTACCACTGGGCAAACAAAATGAGGATTTCAGAGACTGGCTTATCAGACAGCCTTTCTCTCAGTTTGTTTTTGCAGTCTGAAGGGGATCAACGTCCACGGAGCCTCTGTTAGAGCTCGAGTTAATCACAGGTAGAAGAATGCAGCCAGTGCTGACATGCCAAGCCCTGTTAATCATTTATTAACTGAACCTGAACAGCAAAACCTGAAACTCCACTTACAATAGACACACTTTCGATTCTTTGCACATGTTAGACTGAATACCTTTATCATGACATTCTCATAGCTGGTGGGGTTGGTGACATCAAAACAGACTAGGACCAGATTTGCTTCTTGGTATGAGAGCGGTCTAAGACGGTCATAGTCGTCCTGTCCTAAAGGAGGAAAAAAGGGAGGGGTTATTTGATGGATTAAGCTTGTCAGCGTGCCAACACCCAGAGATAATGAAGTGCATGAGTAAATGAACAGTGGGACTCGAAACAATTGCTCCGCTTAGAGTCTTAGAATAAAGATATGATGTATGTGACAAAGCTACGGCATAAACACATAAAACCACATCCTGACTTCGGCTTCCTCTTCGGCTGATGCAAGGCTCTGTGCTGCTGTTCGAAAGATAAAGTTCCAGGGCAGGCCGCCACGACTTTTCCTAAAAGTTTGATGTTTTTCACGCCCTGTCTGCTGATAACATGAGTGCCATGCTCCAAAGCAACAGAACAAGGGTAATTTTCAAACCACTACCTCAGTTTACATTTAATATGAACACAATGCTCAAACAGCAGGTTGCATGTTGTTGAGAATATTAGTATAGAGAAAACAAACTGGAGAAAATCTAGATATTACGAAAACACATAGATTCATTTGTCAAATGAAATTTCTAGCACTTAGTTTAATAGTTTTGTAATTCAGACAGTTCCTTATTAGGGCTACTGATGATGATGCTGTGTGATGAATATTGACCTTTTCCACTTCCTCTGTGTCCATCACTGTCAGAATAATGAGACCAGAGCTCTAAAGCTGCCTGAACTTTAATATCTTTAAATTATAGAAATACAAATACATATACAAAACCATCTGTCTTTCAGGAAATCATCACATATCACTGAGTTTATGTGTGTCTGCTATTTTTTTTGCCATCTATCATGCTCCAAACCCACTGTCCTTTTCTTATAATGTGAAATGTTGACTGGACAGTCCAAACTGGAACACACAAAAAGAAAGTGATCTTTCTCTTACCGGCTGTGTCGTACAAGTTGAGCTTTATCTCTTTCCCTCCTAAAGAGATAGTTGTGACATATTTTTCAAACACTGATGGTGCATATTTCTGTTTTTGACACAAAAAGAAAGATGTCAGTTTAATGTGCACTTCTGGGTTTCATTAATTCTTCCTGTTTATACAATATTATTTCATAATTCTCTTAGGCTGCTTGTATTTTAATGTCAGATTACTTTTTAGAGTCAGAAATGCCTGTGGTAATACACAGAAAGGCGAGGTACAGCTCCTCTTACCTCTGGAAAATCCCCTTTGGCATAAACCATCAGAAGAGATGTTTTCCCACAGCCTCCATCTCCCACAATCACAATTTTCAGTTCCTCTCCCTGTTTGGTGGTACCATTGCCAGTCCCGGCCCCGTTTTGCGTCATTTCGCCTCCCAGACGAGTCAGAGGGGTGCCAGGCAGAACGAGGCAGAAGATGCTCCCTCCAGATTTAAGTTGAATTCATGACCGGGGCCTACTAAGCTCACATCTGGAATGGCTGAGATGATTTACACGCAGAGCGCAGAGAGAGGAACAGAGCCTCATGTTTCACCAGGTAGCTCACCGCTTCCTCTTCCTGTCACTCTGACGTCGTCGTCTCCCGCTGACCCCCCACACTGTCTCATCATCAGGCTGCTCTCTGAACGCACACACAAGCTGCGGCTCAGGAACACATGTGAGGCTCAGTGGAGCTGCTCCTACTTCCTCTTTTACTTGCATTTGCTCATTTCTCTCACTGGGTGTGGACTCAAACTGAGGCACTGCCTCCACTGACTGTGTGGGAGACAAAGCTGGAGATAACCATAAAAATGTGAAGCCTGACAAAGATCCAACTGGTTCTTTTTTGTCATTATTCATTTATCTGCAAACACTAAATGTTATGAGTAAAAAATGTCATGAATGTTTGACCAAGCGATGCTCTGATAACAGTGTGTGATTGTGCTATTGTGGGTGGATGTAAAACCATCATGCAAGCTACTTTTCTACTGGAACAAAAGCGAGAGCACAGATACAGGAGATTATGTTCTGGTTTGGCCATTTATATCAATTCAAGTGCAAAAATTCTTGCTTCCTGTCAGTTTTCAAGGTGAATCAACATTAACACCTATAGAAAATGAGCGTCTGCGTTGAGATTAGAAAAAATATATCAGTTTATTACTGAAAATAACCATTTCCTGCTCATGTGGTCAGTTTGAATCATCGGAAAGACATCAGTCGCTGCACTGAGGTTGAAGTTTTACGCCAGGATAAGCCATTCTCTCGAATCTGTGAGTGTAATCGGGACTTCATCTTATTTTCAGCAAGAAGCTAATTAAATAGGCTGAGGGCGAGATAGGATTCAGAAGCGAAGGATGGTGCCTCCACAGGCTGCTCAGTGACATGAGGAATATATTATCAGTTTTTAAATTAGACTAGCTTTCGGATCAGGGTTGAATGTTGCTAATTACAACGGCACACTGGGCCATATGTGCTTTCTCTGCATGTGATGGAGGATAAAATGCAAAGTGGGATTATAAATTCAGATCATGAAAAGTTCTGGAAGGTTGTATTTTTTTCCATTAACACTATAGTAAAAATTTAAAAAAACAGCAAGGGGGAGGTTTGGGCATATTTGTAACAAGGATGACAGTGAAATTATCACCATCAGATATCAGTTATAGTGTCAGGAAAAAAGGGATAATAGAGAATAAACATACATTAATCCCTTAAAATATATTTGCCACCATAACATTTCATCCATCGTGAAAGCACTTCAGCTCAACAGGGTTTTAAGTCAAATTCAAAGATTTGACAGTGTTTATAAAGGACAGCCACTAAAGAAAGCTGTCCCTTTAAGAAAAAAAGGACAACACCCTTTATTGTGCTTTTTCTTTATATCTCTAAAGCATTATTGTATACATTTTGATTGTGTAATCTAAATGGTAAGTTGCTCCAGCAGCAAGATCTGCTTGAATTATTAGTGAGGACTGATTACTCCACCTTTTCTTATATCTGCTTTAATACAGCTTTACATCTGGGCCTGGAAATCCTTTATAAAATGCAACTATGTGCCTCAGTTCTCACAAAATACAAGAAAGCATCTGAAAGAAGATTAATATGCAGTCTATTTATTTAAATACATCCCATACACAAAACACAAAAATACCAATTTAAAGGTGATAAAAATCACATGCCATATTACATACAAATGCATGCAAATATTTCAGAGTTAAAAAAAAAGGATATGCTGTTGCTTAAATACAATACCAATTTGAAAAAGAATCCTTCAAAAAAATCGAGTGTGCACATAAAAAAGACACAAAGCTCCGAGGATGCCTGCATTGATTCAGTGAACAATCCATAAGACTGAAAAGCTCAAAGTACAAAGATCATGTGGCAGTGACTGTCTGCTACTCATTCCACAGAAATGAGACATCCACTGTTTTCATATGCTTCAATAAAAAGGCAGTTTAGAATATCATAAAGTCTATTAATAAAGAAAAAAAGATCCATGTACAACACATAATAAAAAAAAAGTGCTTGCTTGACTTACAGAGTGAAACTGGAAGCCTCACATAAAGCCTGTAAAGAATATTAAATGTATCCTACAGAATATCCACACGCACTTAGCCTCACATCAGTGAACAAAAGAACAATTGTTAAAACGTTATTTCGCCGTGCAGAGAGAGACAGCTGTCCTGTGGAAGAGAGGCCAATCCCTTGTGTGGAATATTCCAGTGTGTCAGCGGTAAAGCTGAACGGCGCAACCCACTGGGGAATGTGTTGCCCCCCCCTCCCCTGCAAACAAAAGGCCTATAAATAAACTGATTGGCGGATTTCAACCCAAACTCTGAACTAGTTACATTTCCACCACTTCTTACTCGTACACACACATCACTCTTCGTAGATTTGCGGCCACTGCATAGAGTGAGAGGATAGTCAGCCAACCTTGAGAGAAAGAAGAGTGTCAGCAGCCTCGTGACCTGCATGCGCGCGCTCGGTAGTTGCACGAGGCTATGAACTGAGAACTGGAAAAGCAGGCCTCGCTCACACTGCGATTGTGCCCTGATATGCACTGTAAACACACTGAAAAGAAGTACGTGACAGACATAATAAACCCAGACACACACCTAAGGGACCTATTTTACGCATGCAAGACCCTCCGCCTACATTTTTAACTCCTTTACCGAAAAAAAGTCTGAATCGCTTCTGATTTATTTCCTCTATCTGGTCTGCGGCACTTTAAACAATTTTTTTCGGCTAGTAGACGGTCCGCCGGTGTCTGTGTCGAACCGGAGAGCGCGCGCTGAAGCCCAAAGCACCCTTCACCTAGATACAAAGGCAACACGGCTCGCTGCGGAGGATTCCTGTTGACCTTATATGGCAGTGTGGGGGAGCAGCAAAGCGCTAGAGCTCGCTTGGCAACCACCCAGAGCTCTAGGATTAAAGCCGTTGCCAGGGCAAGTCAGCCCAGTAACCATTATTACCCTGAACACGCAGCTGTTATTAAAGTTTTCTTCCCCGCACGTCGCGTCCGTCGTCTTTCATCCTTTTCTTTGTCAAACACACATCAGTTCCTCTTAAACCACCCCAGCTACTGTAGATGAATCCGCTTCCTTTAAGAAAGCCGTTGAAATACGAGCCACGTCTTCGAGGGGGGAGGAAAAACGGCGCCCTCGCGAGCCTCACCCAGTTATGGCGCAGCAACATTTTACAGCACACTGCTCCCTTTGTCTGTGAAGAAGCCATTTTGAGATAGAACAGCAGAGAAACCACTGAGCAAGAAGCGCTTACGTACCTCCCAAAAGTGTCTTTGGATAAAGGGGAAGCAGTGAAAAACACGAGATTTCTCCCTATTAGACTGTTTCCTCGTTTAAGAGTTGGATTACTTGTTTTGAATACTAACTGTAAGTTTGTTATATCAATCAAGCAAAATAAAATGTGAGTTGCAGTTGTAGTTTAAAAGTGAACTAAAACCGTCTATTTTGTCATAAAGTATCCAATAAATATTCCACCTTACCTAAGAAAACTAAAGTGTTGATACGTGACTTGGTAAATTAAGTGAAATAGCTCAAATTCCGTTACCTTTCCCCCATATATCCTTGTGGTTTAAAATGATGTAGCTCAGAAATGTCGAAATGGACGAGGTTATGCTCGACTGCAATCCTGTCTTCAAGAAGAGATGGTTTGCATATTGCCCACACAGATGATGCTTGAAGATGCATAATCGCTGGCTGAAAGGGGAATGCAACCACTGATAAAAAAAAA
Source organism: Craterocephalus amniculus (assembly GCA_036024015.1). NCBI lineage: Eukaryota > Metazoa > Chordata > Actinopteri > Atheriniformes > Atherinidae > Craterocephalus > Craterocephalus amniculus. Next base: position 13,458 of record JAVQJG010168162.1, read on the forward strand.
AGTTTTCTAAAGAGCTGTCGAGCTAATGGATTTCTTCCTTTTCAGGGGATGCTTTCCTGACCCTTATAAATGCCATTATTAAAGGATCCGAAGATGGAGCTGAAAGCAGTCCTCTTGTCCCTGCGTTTAGGCCTGTTAACTGCATTTCACCAATGCACCGAGGTAAATATTTTCACCACAGACGTTTCTGCCTCCATGTTTCCTATTACACTCGGTTGTTTGTTTTAAACAGTTGCACATTTTTTATCTTTAAAAAAAGGAAAGAGGCTACCTGGAAGGGGTTCTTTAGATATTCGCATATACCCTTGAGGCAAGGTCAAGCCGGCGTTTACATTTTGGACCATTTGCCTCTTTAAATGGCGAATGGACAGCTCGGACCTAATCGTGCTTGACGTTGTCTCTCCACTGTTGCAGGACAGGGCACAAGACAAGCCATCTTGCTGTTGAGAGGAAAGTGTTTTAAAGTCATTAGTCAAAGCAAAACAGTGATTATTCATCAGTTAAAAATAGTGAACGCACATTAAACTATCATTAGTCTGGTCATGGCCTGCTTTGGAGCTGTGCTACAAAAACGCTTTATATCCATAGGCTACATAAGCATGCAGTGAACATTATGAATAAAGCTGGCTGTTACAGAACCTATGTGACTATTTCATGATAGCTCAACCAAAAATAAAGACAAAATAATTTTAATAACAGTCACTGCATGCCACACATGACATTACTCAACTCTCAAAACTATGAAAAATTATTATAAAAGAATTGAACTTACTCATTGCTACTCATTTCCTACAAGGCCATAAGTGCATTGCCAACATTTGGTCACTTTAACTATGGATTTTCTATCACACAACATCTCTAAAATCATAAAGCTGTTTATTCACAACATTTGGTTTCTTTTCACTTAAGAAATATAAATACTATTATATGGGTGTGCCATGACCTAGTTCAGACAAAGATGGTTTCCAGGCAGAGGAAAAAAGGTGCAAAATGTCACAGGGTATTACATCCAGTACATTCTCTTCCATCTTCTCAATCCTTTAAAAGGAGCAATCATAGTTTTATCATAGTCCGTAAGAGATGAGGAAATCAAGTGTAAGATCCCTTTTGGAACAAAGGAAACCCATATAGGCCATTGAGTCCTGTTTAAGGAAAATGGCTGCCGAGAGCGCTCAGCCCCCTCTCCCTGCTCTCTGTTGAAGGACTTCTGAGCCGTGCCTCTAATAGCAGACAGCTCCACTGCTGCTGCGCTCTGATTGGCCCGCCGAGCTACCGCTGTTAACCAGCCAATTGCCCGATCACTGCAAAACAACAGGCAATGTCACACAAAACGCTGTTCGCTCGACAAAAAAGCAAATCGTTAAATAAAAACTTAATCAAGAAAAGGAGAAAATAACTCTGAATTTATTCTATTCAATTCACGACGTGCTTGAAGATTTATAACCCAAAAAAACGAGGACCTCCTCGAGGAACTAGTTTGTCTGTTTGGACTAGACTACCTGCTGGAGATGTACTGAAACAAACCGCCCGCATTCCAACAGTTACAAACGTGCGCCCGGCTGTTAAATGTAACAAAAAAGCAAACAAAAATGGTATTTAAGTCCAATTCTATTGCAACACATTCAACTTTAGCTGTCAGCTATTAGCTATAGAATCGTATTCGTCTTATTTGTCTAAATGCGAGTCAGGACAAATCTGAATTTGTGAACGACTACACGTCTGTACATAAAAGCTCGCGACCGAATCAGCTTCATTAGCCTTTGGAGGCAGTTAAGAAGATATTACCCCCTGTGCCTATCTTGTGTTGCCAGTTAGGTAAATGCTATCGGTAGATTCCACACAAAATGATTCATACGTTTAAGGACTCTAAACTGTCACAATTTATAAAGTAACCACGAAGGTTATTTTAGCTTTTACAAACTCAACATTTTCGAGCATCTATATCTCATGGAAGGTGTCTGTTTAATGAAATATCCGATCCAAAGCGAGGCAAGTTTGTAACGAATATGCGAGGTGCGCTGGGGGTGGGCAAGCCTAGTGGTGTATTGTGGGAGAGACAGCAGCTACAGAGCAGAGGCACACAATATGTGCAGGCTCTCGCCGAAAAGGAGGCAGTATTCTTCAAGCTAAATCATGTAATGTAAACGGCGAAAGGAAAACGATTTCATCTTTTCGTCAATTAAAAAAAACACTCGACCGGACGAACAATGTCCAAGCCAGGCGAGAGGATCAGACTGAACGAGGACCATGGCAGAAAGCAGAGTTCAAGTAAGCTTGTTCTTTTTTTCCCCTCTTTCTCCAGCCCTCCTAATGCCTGTTTTCCGAAAGTGGGATATACGCTAGATCCCATTTTCGCTATCGCCGGGGTTCCCTCCACCGCCGAAGACATGCCTGTGTAGCACTGGGCATGTTGGAAGTGCTGGTGGGAGCACCGTGCTCTGCGCTGCCTCCTCACAGCGTTAGCTCCGCTCTCCTTGTCGCTGTTTCAGGCTTGGCGAACGGCATGGACAGTCATCCCGTCTGCGGCTCGGCGGAGAAGCGGACCCACCACTGGAGAAGTTACAAGTTGATCATCGACCCGGCGCTGAAGAAGGGATCTCACAAACTGTACCGCTACGATGGACAGCACTTCAGCATGCCTGTAAGCACCGCTTTTAACGCGGCCAAACGGCTACAATAGTAACCGAGTAGCCGACCTCCATGACATGTTACAATGTGACGGTTGTCATATAGCATCTTTAACGCCTTTGTTTTGATTAAAAAAGCGACTCTGGGATTTACTAGAGTACTTTTGACAAGTTAGTGTTGTGTGAAGCTTGTTGATAGGATGGGTAACAGGATGGTGTGTGCCCCTTGTCTCACGCAGAACCCAGGGATACCGCCGGTGGACATCCTCCGAGACCCGAGGATCGGTCGTCTCTGGACCAAGTACAAAGAGACGGACCTACCTGTGCCCAAATTCAAGGTATCCACAGGAGCTGAAGCCTGATTTGCCACTTTCCTTATGGTGCTGTCAGAAGTTGCAGACACACCCCCTCCCTGACAAGTTTGGGATGTTTGGACCATCTGCTCAGATGCATGCTTTCATGTCAGGATTTTCTAACATTTCATTCAGCACTTCTCTGGTGTTTTTTATTCTCCCTCACACCGAGCACTTTACCTGAACTCCTGTCATTCCTCTCCCAGATCGATGAGTTTTACATCGGCCCGGTGCCTCCCAAGGAGGTAACTTTCGCCCGGCTGAACGACAACATCAGAGAGGGATTTCTAACCGACATGTGCAAAAAATTCGGGGAGATCGAGGAGGTAGAGATCCTGTACAATCCGAAGAACAAGAAGCACCTCGGAATAGCCAAAGTTGTTTTTGAAACGGTGAAGTCCGCCAAGGTGGCCGTGCAGTCGCTTCACAACACGTCTGTGATGGGAAACATCATCCACGTGGAGCTGGACCCAAAAGGTAAACAGTGATTCATTCATTCAGAGCGAAGACGTTCCGGCTGCGCTCGTGCACTCAGATCAGTCAACAGATGCCTCTGCACAAAAAAATATTAAGACTGCTATGATTCGTGTTTTGATTTTTAAGAATTACACTCTGCCTTTACATTCTGCCTGATAACGTGGGTTAATTGAATTTCATTGAAAATGAGTCTGTTCCCACATCCCAGAGGTGCCGGTGCTGTGTACTCCCACTGTGCATAATTTAAGACCTGCAAACAAACACAGACCAATGTGTCCTCTTCACCTCAGTTTGGATCAGTAGTGGCGCTTAAAAAGTCATTTTGCAGTCAGTATTTAGGTTGCTCTTTTTATTTGCAAACCAAATCGTTTCATGCTTTTAAAGATGATGCAAAGATTTTTTTTCCCACAACAAGTTTAGATTTTTGCAGGTATTGCTAATTTAAATGAAAAAAGACTTTTAAGTACTAATACTGATTAAACTGGAAATAAAAACGAACTTGTGAGATATAGGCCTACTTTTTTTTAAAAATTCAAGAATGTTTTAGTTTTTGTAATTATAGGCTTGGATATGCAGACACCTTATTGTGTGTTATAGACTACATTTACTGAGTACAGTTCACACTAACTTTTTTCCGTTTTTAGGACTTTCTCTTTATGAATTTTAATTGTTGTTGATCTTAAACACTGAATAAGACTTAAGTAATTCATGATGACTTTTAATTGTCTTCCCACATTTAATTCTGCTTCCTAAACCTGACATCAGACATGCATTTTTACTGCTCTGCAGGTGAGAATCGCCTCAGGTACTTCCAGCTCCTTATGAATGGCAGCTATACTCCAAAGACGCTGCCTGTTGGTGGCGAGGAGTCCAGGGAGGTTTCACCTCGGAGCCTGGCAGAAGCATTGCTGGTAAGAATAATGATAACTTGAATGAACACGTATAGTGTTGTTAATTTTAAGGCGCTCACTTCACTTTGCTTGAAGCATTTTTTTTTAAAATATGATTTTGTGCCATTCCATGTTTACACTATATTGTAGTTTGCCTTGTAGGAATAAACCAGTTTGCCAAACCAAGCTTACCAATAATCTGTAGTTTTTGCTATCAATGCAACAAGGTGTGCAGCAATGATGTTATCCAGACTCTTGACTGGTCTGAACGCTCTCTGCAACTTGCACTTTGACCTTGCAGCATGACATTTTGTACGCATTCTGCTTTGATACTCATATCCACTATTTCACTTGAATGTAGCTGCAGAGGAATATTATCTGTGCTGCTGCTTGTTCATTGTAAACATGAAACTTTTCAGTTAAACCTACATGTTGTTACTAGCTTGCACGCTTATGTGCTGGTGTTTGTTGCTTCACAGAACTGCGAGCCCATCCGCAGGTTATCGGAGAGCAGCTTGTCTGGCGCCGGAGGAGCGTTGCCGCCCAGCAGCTCCACGACCCCTCTGAGCCTGGAGACAGGCTACTCCAGCCTGAGGCAGGACACGCCGCAGTCCCAGGGAACCCCGCGCCAGGGCGGCACGCCTTTCTCTCAAGACTCCAGCTATTCCAGCAGACAGTCCACACCGGCGTATCAGTCCAGCCGTCCTGAGAGCTCTGGAGGCTATAAGTCTCGCAGAAATGACTTTGTTGATGCGTACAACCGGCGACCGGAGAAGCCAAAGTACCGCAGCAACATGTACCGCAGCACACCGTCTGAGCAAGCACCTTTCAAACTACACCAGCTCACACCGCCTGAGCCGCCCCCTTCCACCCCTTCCTTCAACTACACGGCCCCCCCTCCTGCTACGCCCAACTTCAAGTCAGCTTTTTCGCCCTACCAGGCTCCTCTGCCGCCCGCCTTCCCTCCATCAGAGCCAGCTTTCCATCACCCGGCCCAGCGGGAGGGCGAGTACCTCCGACCACCGCAGCCGCCTCTGGCAGCCGCCACAGACTTTTTACCCATCAAGGTGAGACCGGAAACCCCTCCGATCCCAGAGCCGCCGCCAGAGCCGGTGGCCCTTCCGACCACGCCTCCCCCTCAGACGCAGGAGGGCTGCCCCTCGCCCGGCTCCCCGGTGCTCGACGCGGAGCGCAACAGCCTGGATTCCCGCATCGAAATGCTCCTGCAGGGACAAAGGACAAAACTGCTGCCGTTCCTCGATGAGCGGGACTCGGACAATGAGGTGCGCATGGAGGGAAGCCCCATTTCCTCCTCATCCTCGCAGCTATCCCCCATCCCGCCTTACGCCGGCGGCTCTCAGGGCGGGCAGCCGAATTCCCGGCCTTCCAGCACGGGTTTGGAGGATATCAGCCCGACGCCGCTGCCGGACTCGGATGAGGACGAGCCGATTCCTGGAACCGCCTCACTGGTAAAGAGAATAAGCTCTCCTGTCCATGAGACGGGGAGCAACAACGACCTCAAAGACGGACCGTTCCAAGGCCACACTCCCTCTGATAAAATGGGCACGGTAAGACGCAGACATGCACATCAAAATAACCACAATTAAATGTTTCGGGTTTGCTACGTTTGTCAGAAAGGGCACATATTTAAGTTTTGACTTGTTGAGCGTGCTGTGGTGCTGATGGTGTGTGTGCAGCTGTGAATGGCAGTTATTCGGGGGACACAGGAAGTCAGGTGTAGTTTCAGTGTGAGATAATAGATGTTGTAGTAAACCGCTATCATTGTTTTTGTTCATCTTTGTAACTGAAATTCCCATTTCTCAGCTCTACGTCACGTCAAATTGTTTGTTGTTGGGGTTGTTGTTTTCTTTTAGTCAAGTAGAAACAAACTTCTAACAGGTAGCTATCTTTAAAGGTATTTGCTTAATTGACATGCATAACCACCTTAAAAAACTTAATATAACTGCAAGTAAGAGTTTTTGCTTTACACTATGAAATTAAGATGCGGATCTCATGATAAACCATCAGACAGTGATGTTTTATTTGCGCATTTTGCTTTATGCTTTGAAAGGAGAAATACTAGTAATTCTGCTGTTGCAGAATGAAGGGGTATTGTTTCCTCTTTCTAACACTCATTGCACACAGAAACACGCGCATGGAGGAAAGCAGTTTGGCTGTTGGCCCCATTCAGCACCTCACTTCCTGGTTTTGGCCGAGCCTGACAGTCAGGATCGCGTCTCTGTTCTCATATTCCAAGTTATCACAAAGCAAACAGTGTAAACGGGCCGTTTGGGCTGCGATGCCACTCCCGTGCTGAGTTCATGGCGCTTAGTTTCATTTCTGCAGCCGTTGCGACAGAGATGGCTTTTCTTAAAGTCTTGCATTCGCTCTTGTGCGGTATTAGGGACACAATGTTGCTTCAACGAACAGCTGTGTTTAAAAACATGCTGACCAAATATGTGGGTCAGCTGCTTCTGACTGCACCGGTGGGCACACAAAACTTTGAACTCAGATCAGATTTGGAGTCCTTTTGAAATATTACCAAAGTGTCTTTTGTTCTGACATGAAATATGTTCCTCACTCATTCAACCATGGATATCAAAAGCAGTGAAGGTTTGCAAGTTGGCAGCACTTTTTCTTCAGTCTGTGTGTTATTTCATGGCAAACCGTTACTTCAGGTGTATAATTTGTTGACAGGTTGTCCTTTTTTTTTCACACAGTCGTCAGGAGAAGACATGGAAATCTCCGACGACGAGATGCCAGGAGCGCAGATAACCAGCGGAGACTGTGGCAAGGGCATCGTTGTGAACTCCGCAGTGTCCCCCATGCAGACCATTCCCATGCACCCGGCTGGCTACCACCCCTTACAGCACCAAGCCGGCTTCCCCATCCCGCATCCCCACCTGGCCCCTCACCTGGCCGGGCACCCCGGCGTCCCCCCCCACATGCTTCCACATATGGGCCACTACCCTGCCGGCATGATGTCGCTGATGCAAATGGAGCTGATGAACTGCCTGCACTGGAGCACGGTGCCCATGTCCTTCCAAATGCAGCAGCAGATGCTGAGTCGCATGGCTCAGACCAGAGGGCCTTATCCGTACCATCACTTTATGGATGGCGGCACGTCCGGCCCGTTCGGCGGACCCTACGCACCTCTATCCATGTGTGCTACACCTGCAGGTGCCGGAGCACCGGGAGACCAGTGGCAGCATTCCAGCGTACCCACGTTTAATCCCACGGTCCCCCCTCCCGGCTATGAGACAAAGAAGGAGGATCCCCACAAGGCCACCGTGGACGGCGTGCTGCTGGTTATCGTCAAAGAGCTGAAGGCCATCATGAAGAGGGACCTGAACCGCAAAATGGTCGAGGTGGTGGCTTTCAGAGCTTTTGATGAGTGGTGGGATAAGAAGGAGCATTCGGCAAAGGTAAGCGAAATAATCTGAATTCAGCAGCGTTAACGTTTGGACGGCGTAATTCTTTCGGCAGATGCTGACCCGTCTGTGTAGTCGCAGCTGATTTGCCTCTTTGTGGGCAAAGCTTTGAATAAGTAGTATGAAACCTGTCATTTTGGCCTCTGCCATAATGGATTTATCCGAGCTGACATGTCTAGTTGTTGCTTTTAATGCAAATGGGGCTGAAATGAGGTGAGATTCATTGAGTAAAGTCAACAGTTTTGCGTATCAATCATCTGATTAATCTGTCATGGGAAGTTTTGAATGGATTTTCTGCTCCTGCTTGTTTTATTCCATGGAAAATGAAAGTGTTTTGCTTTAGCTTGTTGGTTTAGATTACACAGACAATCTGAGGACGCCAGCTTGCAGCGGGAGTTTTCACCAGTTTCTCTTAGTTTACTGAACAGCACTTTGAAAATGATTTAGGAAACTTAAAAAACAAAGTTTTTGTTGTTCTTTTTTTCTATCAGGCATCTTTGACTCCGGTGAAGGGCGCAGAAGGAAAAGAAGAAGACAGGCCCAAACCCAAAGAGACGATCGGCTCCAGTCTGCTAGAAAATTGGAACAAGGGCGAAGGGCTCGGCTACGAGGGGATGGGTCTGGGGATTGGTCTGCGAGGAGCCATCCGTCTGCCGTCCTTCAAGGTAGGATTTACACTTTCACCCCACACGGGGGAGCGACTGTTTGCTCCCGGTGCGTGCTGACGAGTTTGTTTATTATTGCTCAGGTAAAAAGGAAGGATCCACCGGAGTCGGCTGCAGCAGGGGACAGTAAACGAGCCAGACCGTCCACACCTGTGGATGACGAGCTGGAGGATGAAGGTAGCCTGATGGAGAAAAACAAACGTCTTTCACGTCTTTTACAAAAGCCTAACTCTGTTGGTGAACTTCTGTCAGATCGGGACCGAGATGCAGCCGAGCTCCCCTCCAATGACTCCAAAACGGACGCCGACGGCGCGGCGGCGAAGCGACGGCACGCGCGGCCGCTCGAACTGGACAGCGAGGGAGAGGAGGAGGCGGACACGTCAGAGAAGGAGGAGTCGTTGTCTGACAGGGAGGATGAGGAGCAGGATCAGGTGAAGGCCACAGACAGGCTGTCAGCGGGGAAGGTTAGCTCACTCAGAAAATGAAACACGCTGATTTTTTCCTGTGTCTTTTACCCCGACTAATGTTTTGTTGATCATCTGTCTGGTCAAAAGAAGAGTGGCGATGAGGAGAGCGAGGATGAAGAGGATAGAGACTCATCCAGTGGCAGCGTGTCCTCAGATTCCTCTGACGATGGTACATAAATATCTGACACCAGCATCTGGTTGGTTCCCGATAAGTCGTGTCGTTGATCGTTTCCGGCCTTGTCTCTTGCAGAAGCGGAGAGTTCGGTTTCCTCCAAAGCCAGCTCCGACTCCTCGGCAGTAACATCCGACTCCTCGGCGGAGAGCTCGTCCTCGGAGTACGAGTTAAGCTCCGAAGAGGAGGAGGAGGAGGAAAAAGATGTAAAAGCAGAATACGTAGTGGCAGGAAAAGAGGCGCAGTCCTCCTGCTCCACTTCTTCCTCTTCGTCTTCATCGTCGGAGGAGGAGGACAGGGACGCAGACACTAAACCTCCCAGTCCTCCGGCAGGACAAGTCAGGGAGATCAAGGAGGAGCCCAAGGACAGGGTGGAGCTAAGCATCAAGTCCAAACGCAGGCCTCCCAGTCCTAAGGGGGAGCCGGTGGAGGACCTGAAGCCGCCGTCGCCTAAAGGCGTCCCAGGTGAGCGTCCGCCCCCACTTTTATCATAAAACCGGTTATCCTGGAGAAAAGATCAAGTTTTATATCCTCTCGTTTAGGGATGGGCATAATTGATCAACAATCAATCATTAATAGTTTACATTATCTTTTAATGGATTAATCAAATGCATCTTCAGACTGGTGCTGAAGCTGTATGTAAGAGCATATTTTCCAGTGTAACCACTGAATGAATCCAGTTAAGCTGCCACAAGAGTCGTTCATGAAAAAGCTGCTAAATATGCTTTCACTTCATTTACATATAGCCTACAATGTAAATGCTGTAAAGGGAGAACTCTGAAGAAAAGTGTCCACCAACTTTTGTTTTCTCATATGGACTCAGACCTGCAAGGGTCAGGATGATCCTCTTCATTTCCAGCATGAACACAAATTGAAGGAGCCGTTAATGTAGAAATGTTTATGATTAATTGATAATTGATCGATTTAATTCGATGCCCATCACTACTGTTGTCTTTCAGCCAAAGAGCGGGAGCTCCACGTCGATGGCAGCATCACGGTAGTGAAGTCTGAGCCTGTGGAGCATGTAGCAAGCCTCCGCCCTCCCACTCCCACGGGAGCCCCGGGGGAGAGAGACCGGGAGGCTAAACCCAAAGGTAAAGCAGAGTCTGAGGAGGTCCCCTGCACTCCTGCTCCGTTAACCGCCTCCCAGCTAGATCCGAACGCACCTGTCCCCAAAGCAGCCTCCACGTCTTTAATGCACCTCCCTCTCCCTCCTCACCCTGCAGTAGAAGGTCGCTCCCTCCTACACCCGCCCACCGGGCCCCTGCCTGACCTCCCCCAGCGCCCCCGCCTCCCCACAGACGAGGATATCCCCCGCACTCCGGGCAGGGACTTGATGGAGCGTGCCCGCAGTCTGGGGAAATCCCAGAGCACTGACACCGTGCCCATCACGCCCGGTAGTGACGCCCCGCTAACAGGTAGCAGTCTGATGCTCAGCTCGCCTCACATCCCCGGCAGCCCCTTCTCCTACCCTGCACAGTCCCCCGTTCTTAGTGCTGGAGTGCCTCGTACTCCAGGGAGAGACTTAACATTCACCCCTGTCTTCCCTGATCCCACAGCGCTCATACTTAATAGGAAAATATCTTCCGAGAGCCTTGATGACAGACCCGTTTTTAAGGAGCCGCCCATCAGCGCCCTGCCAAACCAGGCCCTGTCAGCGGGCGCGGAGCTCTCAGCCGGACTTGAAGGTCTACCTGTAGACATCCCCGAGGCGTCAGACAGCACCCCGTCAAAGAGGAAACCCGGGCGGCCCAAAGGCAAAAAGACCTCGGCCTTTTCTGGAGAGGACGAGTCTCTGGAGCTGTCCTCCGATTCCACCGCTCTTTCTCAGGAAGCACATCCGAGAGATTTATCCACGCAAATGTTGTCTGCTAAGTCCCCCAAACACCCGAGCCTGGACTTCCGGGAAGGAGAGGGAGCCCCTCGGACCACGCTGCTCGCTGAGGACCGCTTCCTTTCCTACAAAGACGAGGCACCTGTGGCCACCAAGCCTGCTCGGAGGACGCGGCGATGCTGGGAGGAGATACTGCTGGGCAGCCTGTCGCCCGCGACCACGCCGCCACGCTCGTATTTCAGTCCCCGCTCAGATTTTGAGGAGATGACCATCCTGTACGACATCTGGAACGAAGGCATAGACGAGGAGGACATTCGGCTTCTGCAGATCACGTACGACAAGATGCTCCAGCAGGACAACGGCAACGACTGGCTCAACGACACGCTCTGGGTCAACCATCCTCATATCCTTGTCAACGTTTACTCATTTTCACAAAGTTTTTATCTTTATGTCACAGTCCTTTAATCAAAGTTAGTTCAGTCTGACAGAACAGGGATCAGCGAATGCGGACCTCCTGGGCCAGTGTCCTCCTGGTTTTTAGTGTGTCCCTCATGCAACACACCTGACTCAAATTTAGGGATGTAAAAATACTTCCAAAATCGATTTAAAATCGATTCAAACAGGTTTAAATGGCAATTGATGTAGAAAAAAGTATAATCGATGAACATGCACTGCATCAATGCAGATAACGTTCAAAACAAATTACACTTCTTTTATTCATAAAACCATTTGATAATTTCCATATGTATGATAATTATTTGTTCAGTGTTAAGTTTTGTTCGTACAACAGGCAATAGAAGGTCACAGTTTTAAATAAGGGAGAAAAAAGCAAATATAAGAAAAAGACAATTCATTTTGGTATAAAATAACTAAAATTAATTTTGCTGGGAAAAAAATGTAAACAATCCAAATCAAGAACTTAAAATCAATTGTTACATCCCTACTCAAATTAATGAGTCACAGGTTGTTGAATCCATTTAATTTGAATTGAGTTTGTCAGAGCGAGGACACAATGAAAACCTGCAGGACATGGGCCCAAGAATTCTGTTTTAATTGCAGGATTAAGATATTTTGTTTTAATAAAATAGCAGTGTATCAGAGATCAGCTCCCTCTGCTGGTTAAAAAAAGGAACTGCATATGAAAATGAGTTAAGCTGCAGAGTTTGCTGTTTTTATTTTCTTCCTTGACTTCTCTGCACCTACCAACATCCCTGGAGTGAAGAAAAAGCGGAGAGACGACGGCATGAGGGATCACACCACCGGCTGTGCACGAAGCGAAGGATATTACAAAATCGACAAGAAGGACAAGATCAAGTATCTGCAGAGCACACGGCTGCAGTCGGAGGAGGTGCCGGTGGACACGCAGGTAGGAGAAGGCGGGTTGTATGGTACAGCTGACTGGTAAAAGTACAGGCACTGGACTGTGCTAACCTGTGTGTGAACTCATCGTCTCTGCAGGGCATGAGTATCCCTGCACAGGTCCACGCCTCCACCCGGGCTGGCTCAGAGCGGCGGTCAGAGCAGCGACGTTTGCTGTCCTCGTTCGCGTGCGACAGCGACCTGCTCAAGTTTAACCAGCTGAAGGTAAAACAAATTCAGCATTAATGTGAACAGGAAACAGCAGTAAAAAACACGAGGCTTCATTTAATCATTGTAGCTATAAAAGTCAATGTGTTACAATGTGTACTTTTTATCCAACTTTATTTATGTTATTAATCGAACGCTTTGGTCTCCACCAGTTCCGTAAGAAGAAGATCCGATTCTGTAAATCGCACATCCATGAGTGGGGTCTGTTTGCGATGGAGCCAATAGCAGCGGATGAGATGGTAATCGAGTATGTGGGCCAGAACATCAGACAGGTGAGAGACGGTTGACTGGTTTGTGCCTAATGGATTTCTGTGTAAAGAACTTTTTTTTTCTTCAACAAATCATTGATTCACTCCATCTTCATTAGAGATGGTGGTTCTGATCAGACCTGATACTAACGGACTGATGCAGCGCTGTATGTCTCAGTGGCTTCCGTTTGCTTACATTCTGCCCGTTAAGGGAAAATGGACTTTTGTTTTTTACATTAATATTATGTCGGACCACCATTACAGCTCGCATTCACTGTGGCATTGGTTTGTAAAGCCGATGCAACTTCACATTTCATTCAGTTCCATCCAGACGTGTTGATTTTTGTACAGGACCTTGTAGGGCTGAGCGATTAATCAGATTTTAATCTCAATTACGACCTGGGATTTCGACAATCATAAAAAGAAAATGATCTGATTCTTTTTTACTCCTCTGTAATTTACTCCTGTGTCGCTTTCAGTTGCAAAATCGAGCCTACTGGCAAGTTTAAAGCAGAGACAGAACTTTAACGAGGACAGTTTAGTTAAAAAGTTCTGCAACACGGTTTTCTGAGCAAGACTGAGGTGTTTTATCACCAAAGTTCTCCAAATGATGCCAGGGATGGTGACTCACATACCGGCCACTGGTCGAGGAAAAGAAAGTTAAACTCACGAGACAGACAGTCTACCTCACAGAATGACAAAGCCAATTTTAAAAAGCAAAACAAATCGTGATTAATGTCTTCAAAGTATATGTGGGCTTCTTGTTAGCTTAAATAAGTCTTATAAAAATATATAATTGTTATATAAGTATTATTGGCTAATTTAAATATCTTGTTTTAAAAATGTTAGTAGACTATAATTTTCCTTAAATTATGTTGTTTTAAAGTATATATATAATATGAAAGAGAAAGAGATATATATAGATATATCGTCTGAAATCCTAAAGACGGCGTATTCTTTAAAAGCCGCTGTAAATGTTAATCAAAGTTATCGAATAATCGTGTTAAATGATCGAGATCTCAATTTTAATGAAAATAATTGTGATTATTAAGTTTGCTGTAATCAAGCAGCCCTAAGATCCTGTGTTGTTATATGCCAGATAAGTTTATAAAAGTTAGTTAAAAGTTAGAGAATAACAGCAAATGATCTGGTGATCGGTTCATTGCATCGTCTAACACGTAACGATCTTCCCTGCCAGGTGATTGCGGACATGAGAGAGAAGCGCTACGAAGAGGAGGGCATCGGTAGCAGCTACATGTTCCGGGTTGACCACGACACCATCATAGACGCCACCAAGTGCGGCAACTTTGCCCGCTTCATCAACCACAGCTGCAATGTGAGGCGACATCAGGATCACTGCTGTGCGCCAACCCAAGCTGGGACTTTTTTTTTATTAACGTTTTCCTTGTTTTTTCCCCCTTCACAGCCCAACTGTTATGCGAAAGTTATCACAGTGGAGTCACAGAAGAAGATCGTGATCTACTCCAGGCAGCAGATTAACGTCAACGAGGAGATCACTTACGACTACAAATTCCCCATCGAGGACGAGAAGATCCCATGTTTGTGTGGGGCGGAGAACTGCAGGGGAACGCTCAATTAACGTCCAGTCCAGGTCAGAGAAGTTCCCGCCGGGTGGAAAAGCTCCGGCTGGTAACTTTCCATGACTATATGCTAGAACCCGGACAGGGAGGAATGGAATTAAGCGAGGAGAAAAAAGGTGTGGGTCCGCCGGGATACAGCTAGCTGTACGGCTCCCTTCATACATTAAACTCTAGATTGTTTACGATTATGGTGCTCTTAAAGAGGAAAAACACAGTTTTTCTTTGTGCAAACACGCACCTTGCTGGTGCTTCATTTGCTTCTCTCATCTCAGCATTAGACAGTATTCCAGCACGGTTCCTTCCACACTCTGGTTTGTGCAAAATCTCGACACCTCCCTTCTGTCATTTGCCTCATAAGCTTTATCCACACCACACGTGGTGCACATGTTCAGCTGCTTACAAACACTGATGAGACGCACATACCTACACAAAGCGAAAGGGGAAGGGGGGTTGGGGGGGGGTGTTAGAGGTACAACCCCTAGCACGTCTGCGTCACTTTTCCCTGAAATAAATCAAACTAAAACGAAGCCTCTCGACAAACACAACGTGGTTAAATCATGCTGCAAAAACCTGGAATATTCAGAAACTCTCCCACTTTCAAAAGCTAAAAACGGATCATGCTGCTTCCTCTTAGTTTATGCAAAAGTTTGAAGACGAGGTGCAGAATTTGCATTAAACATATTCCAGTGTTTAAATTTTTCAGTTTGTTTGGAAAACGCTCTAAAATGCTTTTGTTTGTCCTTTCAAAGACACTATGTGTGTGCTTTAGTGTGAATGAGTATCTCGGCTCTGTTGAGAGTATTTAGTTGGAGAATGTGAGTGTGCTGCCCCCTGCAGGCTGCGAGCAGAGCCAGTCATGCACAGTAAGAAAATGGAAGCAAAATCCCATCCTGTCCTCATCCTCTGCGCAGAAACAAGCTTACCTGAGTTTGGAGGAGTTATTAACTCTCGTTTTAAGTGCCATACGAATGTGAAACTATTTGTTTAATCCGACGAGGCTGCTGTCTGTTCCTGTGTTATTACAAGCATGCACGAGCAATTTCTACTTCTCTTTAATGTTTGATGTTCTGGCTTCTTTTTATCTGTACGTGGGATGACTGGCAGACGTCTACGTGTTCATAGGTTTCTCTTCGAGTCTTGTTTTTCTACCAGTGTTTAGTGGTTCCATGTCATCGCGATCGAATAGTCTCTTCTGACTCCTTAAAGTCCACGAGGGTCGATCTTTTCTTTATATAAGGGCAAAAGAAAAAAACTCGAGGCTTGCACTTCTGCTTCCCACCCTCTTTCAACCAGTCAGTTCCTTCTCTCAAAGACCAAGTCAGTCATTGCTTTTTCCCTCAGCTGTATTAATAATGGAGATTTTCTTCTTTTTTCCACCACTGATGTTCATATTGTATATGAAAACTTGTACAGAAGATCTGAAGTTTTTTTTTATTATTATCTTCACAGAGGTAACACTTTTAAAATGCATTTTCTTTTTTAAAAAACAACAACAAAAGACTGAGTATTTAAAATATTTTCAGGGATCTATAAAGGAATCTGATGGTTAAAAAGGTTGTTTATTTAAAGAAAAAGGTCCACTGTGTACAGGAAAAGTCTCCACCTCCCTTTTGAAAGATTGTTTCTTGTAGAAACGTCTTCATTTTCTGCCCATTTGCTTTGTAATCCTAAAATGTGTAAATAATGTAACTGTGAATACTATATAAATATATATATATATATATATTTTTGTTCCCTGGGATTTGCTAAGTGAACACAGCTCAGACATCCATGTATCATGACGAGGTGAGCACTGAGCTGGCAGCAGGAAATTCAGCTTGTGTCAAGCTTCTGTTTTCTTTTTTTTTTTACTTTGTGTTGTAAATTCTATGAAAAGTTGTTTGCAGTGTGGAGAATAAAAAAAAAAGGTGCAGAATCGGCATGGGATGATGTAAAAAGCATCAGCCGGTTTCTCGTGTCTATTTATTATATGACAAATGTATAAAAAAAATGAAAAAAGTAAATGAATAAAGCAATTTTGCATACAACCATCAATGTTGGTTTTGTTCTGGTTCTTTATGTGAAATGTCTGAGTGTAACAGCAGACAAGCAAATATTTTTGTAATGTTTTTCAGTTTTGTGGAGCCTGTGAGAATTGCAGCAGTTTACAGCTGACATCAGTGGTTTCTATTAATAATTCATACCATTTTCTGTTTACACCAAAGAGATGTATATGTGAACATACCAATAGATCTGAAGTGTCTGAAATACTCAAACCTGTCTGTTTGGCACCTGCAAACATCTTACATTCAAAGTTGCTTAAATCCCTTTTTTCTTCATTCTGACGCTCAGTTTGGACTTCAGCATGTCTAAATGACTAAATGCCACATAATGGCCTCTATGCACAGCTCCACTACTTCCTGGATTTAACGTAGCTCCTATGTTTCCTGTCTTTCATTACTGGACAGACTGATTAATCCAGGCGTGCCCGGCCTCATTAAATGGCCAGACACACCTGGATTAATCAGTTTGTCCAGTAATGAAAGCCAGGAAACAAAGGAGCTGCCTTAAGTTCAGAAAGTAGTGGAGCTGTGCAAAGAGCCCATTGGCTAATTACCTATTTGTGTTAACAAGCGATTGAACAGGTTTACCTAATGATGACCAGTGAGTACATATGGCTTCTGTGATGTTACATGTACTTGCATGTGTTATGTGAGCTCATGGTATTATATGTAGAAATACTTATAATACAACAAATAAGTAATTAAAACAGAATTTTCTGATGTGGTTGGCTGAGATTGAACCACTTAGCATCAAACTGCAACTGATGATCAACTGTTTATCTGCAGATTAGTTTTTAATCAGTTGAGTGTTTAGTATGATTTTAAAAAATACTTTGGTCAAGAGAAAATATCAAAATAGTTTCCATCTTTCTGTCGACCGACTTGTCCCTGTTATAATGGTTTAAACTTCTGGGTAACGGGATTGATTACTGCATGAATCTATCGGGACACATTGAGAGAAGAAATGCACATTTAACATCCAGCTATGGCTGGTTTCAACATTGCACACAGAGTGGAGTTATGTTGTTTCCTGCTCTGGAAAGGAAGAAGAAAAAAATGAGCGTTTGTTATGAATAAGCGATGTTGTGTTTGGCTGCACTGAAACTGCAGCCTGACATTATCTTCACCCGTCCCTGGATCCATTTTCAGTCGCAGAGCCTCACACTGAGATCAGTGTGTGAGTCTGTGCGCGTGCATGTATGTGCACCCCAAGGCCGTGACAGGAAGAGGATGGTGTGACCACAAGCAGAGAGGCAGGGCTGGGAGAGGCAGCATGGGAGCCCAGTTTACACCCGGCTCCATCTGCTTAATACATAGACAGAGCGGTACACGCCTCCGTGCCGAGCGACCTGATTGGTCGGACAGCGTCGCTCCAACTGAGCCTTCTTGTTGTGTTGGTCATCTTTCCAGCTCCATCCAAAGCTCGGCCCTACTGTATTTTGGACAATCACTTCTATAAAGAGTAGAGTGAGTTATCAAAAGTTTGGACACCTCAAAGTTTCTGTCAATGAGACAAGTGAGTTAAAAAAGCTTTCAAGTGGTATAAAGTTGCAAATTATATTTTAAACATTACTTATTTTCTTCTTTAGGTTTGAATACAGGTACTCAGGTAAAGGTACAGGTACTCAGAAAATTAGAACATGCTGGAAAAGTTGTTTTGATCAGGCAATTCAACATAAAAAGTAAAAACCAAAACATTTTATGAACAAAGTACAGATGCAAGATTTTACTTTTGTTTTTTAAATCCATTTTTTACTGATTTCAAGCAATATTCTAATCAATCCATCCATTTTCTGAACCGCTTAATCCAATTGGGTCGCGGGTGTGCTGGAGCCTATCCCAGCTGTCAACAGGCGAGAGGCGGGGTACACCCTGGACAGGTCGCCAGTCTGTCGCAGG